>JZKD02S0814934.1:195559-220943 GCA_000966675.3 Picea glauca | reverse complement strand
GACTTTATGAAAAAGACCCACTTTTAAGTTGTGGACCACATTCCTAGGTAAAAGATTAAAAACCCATAGGAACCACTTGTCCAAGGTACAAATCTTCATTAAAATTCAACAGATGGTTGTAACATGTTTTTCAGAGTCTAGAGACCATTTAGAGCCTCATTGATGATGTACTTTGCTGTAGAAAGTTGAAACTTGATATGTATTGCACTTAGTGCCATTTTGAAAAATTTTGAGATATTCACAATTTCACCCTTACATGGATGATGGTATATGCAATATGCATGAGTGGACTTCGCATATTTTGGCTCTAATTGTTTGGAATCTTTAAAATATATTTTTTTATTAAAATCTAAATATTTTATGTATCTTTTAGTAAACCCAGTCATTGAAATCAGATCAGTCCAAGTCTGAGTCCGAGTCAGAGTCTAAACACATTGTGAATCCAGTCACTATAAGTTTCAACCCAGATGACAGTGCAGCTGAGAATACAAAAAGGAATACAACATCCTGCTTCGATAGCCACAGATTGCAGAGCCAGATTCTTTCCTGATTAGTTCCATGCTCATCTTTATAAAGAGTGACCCTTTAATTAAGCGAGGAATGCGTGAATTATGGCTGAATGCATGTTAGTCACTGATGATACGTGCCTTTGCTTTTAGGTATATGCTGAAGCTATGCTTTCTTATCATAATCAATCATATAATCATGTCGGGCAACTTGTTAAAATGCCTATTAACTTTCTCCATAATATCCATGCCCTTTATCATAATATTAATACCAAGCTTTTTAAGTCATGGCAAGCCTAGATCATCCCTGGCTTTTATAGATGAATTACAAAATCAAGCATATGGTGCCGATAAGTTTCTATTGGAGGCAATATTACAATATCAATATTTCAAAAGTGCTGTGGAGGAAAGTTTTCTCCACAGCACCAGGGCACACACAGTCAATAGGTTTAGCAGAAGGAGGAAGAACGCACTTAATGTAGGTCCATACAGAAACAGTTACGGCAGCAGTTTGCCTAGGTTCTTGTGCACAGCAGAGTGCGAGGGCGGCACATTTATGAAGGATAGTAGAGGGCGCATGCATGCCTTCAACATGCAATCCACCAATCAGAGTATATTTCAATCTTGCCACCATCAGTTAAACTCAGTTCACTGCTGTTCCAGATTTAGCAAGTTCCAGTTTGGTTCAGTTCAATTTAGATTGCATGCATGACCTATTCATAGACGGCACAAATTCCAAGGCTCCCTGAAATGCTTGCATGAGAGCTGTCTATTACAGGATAAATAGCACAGATCTCTAGGAGGCACCAGCAGTTTTCTCGATGCAGAAATCTCCAGAAGGAGGTGCAATTCTCTAGGCACTCTTATGCATGCAGCTAAGGTGCACTAGGTATTCAGATTAGGGATAGGGTTTGACACAATCAAACCTAGTCTCTTATTTTATCTAGGATTTAGGTTAAATGATGGATTGCAGAATATGCTTTACCAAGGTCTGATTTCTGACAAAGAACCTGAGATAGGTTGTTGATTTATTTCAGCAGGTGTGATGCCCAAAGCGCTTCAGTCATTGAAGCAGTTTTATCACTGTAGTAGGCAATCTGACCCTGTGATAGGTTGTTGATCTGATTTGACTTTTTGGCTGATTTGTCTGGTTGAAGTGTGTCCCAGGGGTTGTAGATATGACTAGTCTCCATCTCAAAGAGTGTGAGCATCCAGAGAGCACTTACAACTTTACACATTGAAAGTACAAATTGCAGATGCTACTAAAGGAGGTTGATATTTGGGGTTTTAGTTATAGCTTCTACGGATGTTGCATTTTTGGATGAGAATCATAAAAAACAGGCCAAGGCGAAGAGAATCATCCTTAATTCGATGAAGGATTACTTGATCCATCACATCATCAGAAAAAACTGCGACCATCTCTCACAACATCCTTCTAAGAAACAATCTGTCTTGCATGAATGACATAGACATGGTGGCTAGCTGTCTGATGAAGATCTCTATGTTGAGAGATCAACTTGTTGCTATCGGAGAAAATACGAAGAGTGAGGAGTTGGTGCCCATTGCACTAAATGGGTTCTCTTCGTCTTGGGAACAACTTGTTCGCAGTGTTTGTGCTCGTGAGAAGTCTCCTCCAAAAAATACTAGACTACAGACTCTCTCAGCCAAAGTGGAGGAGATCCAAAACCTAGTCCTCATAGGGAAGATGAGAGGAGGAGACAAGAAACGAGGACCAAAGAAGTGTTAGAAGAGCAGGGAGGAAAAATCAGATTCTTCGAAGTGTCTCAAGTGCCACAAGATGGGCCACTTTGCATCTCAGTGTCTTGGGAGGAAGAAAGCCAAGCAACAGTTTGCAAGGAGTGAAACAACTTCAACCAGAGCAAATGATATAGCATCCAAACTTGAGACAACATTCTCCATGGCATCATGCCTTTCCACTAGCATTGTTTCTAGTGTAGGGTCGTAAGTGGATAGTGGAGCATCCAGACATGACCTTCAACAAGAAGGAACTCAACATACTTTAAGAACAAGCGAATAACATATACAAGTGGAGATGCACAATAATGCCACTTGTCCAGCTACCAGATTGGGCTTTGTTCCTTTCTGCATACCTTTAGGGGATGATCTTGAGCTAGATGATGTCTTGAATGTTCTTGGTTTAACTAAGATTCTTCTTTCAATTTATTGCATGATTGATTTATAGTGAATGGTTGAGTTTGACAGTCAAAAGGTGATCATTAAACACAGCATTAAGCCTAGTCAACTTTTCGCCAGAGGATTTCAAGAAGGTGACCTTTAAAGGCTACTTGTTGGTCCCATAAAGTTTGTATGGAATGATGCCATGATGGAGGAGTGTCCTTCCTAGTTTGTGGAGATAGTTTCAAAATCTACTGTGGAATCAGTGATTGATTCCATGCATGTAGTTGGCAAAAATATTGAAGAGTAACAGAACACGTTTGTTGTCAAATGACTCTCTCAGAAAGATAAAGTTGACCTTGATGAGACTTTTACTGCAGCTGCCGAATGAATCTTTCTGAAGGAGGGAATTGATCTTGTTGAAGATTTTACTTCAGTTGCCGGAGGAATCTCTCAAAAAGAGGGAGTCAATCTTGTTGAGGATTTTAGTTCAGTTGCCTAAAGTTTTGAGAAGCATGAGCAAGATACCCATGAACTCAGATTGAAGGCGGCCTTGTATGGATTGATGCATGCACCATGAGTTTGGTATTTCATGATCGATGGGCTTTTACTCCAGTTGGGCTTTTCCAAGTTTAGTGCAGGTTTTATTTCTTTATTTGCTAGATCTGATCCACTTATCTTGGCCCTGTATACAAAGAAGTTTATCATTGGAAGAAGTCCTAAACAGCTCATGGTGAGAAGATTTTGACCCGTCAAGTTATTGATGAAGTTATCCTTGTACAATGGATTTAAACCTTGATGATTCTAAAGAGATATCAAAGTACAAAAGTGTGATCAATTAAAAAATCCCCGGGCAAAGGGGTAGTGCAAGATACTAAGAGAGTATCTTGCTTTGGTGGAGAACACCTTCCTCATAAAGTGAGAGTGTTAGCTTCATGTATTGCTCCAAGGCACTCTCCTATAGTAGCATATTCTGCCACAGCATCTTCAATATGGCACCCATCAACAAATCTATACAGCAATGATGATAGAGTGGATGAGGAAAAAACAACAGTGATATCAAATCCATGGAAAAACCCTGTTTTTCCTTGCCTCGATTCCTTTACACAACAGAGAGGGAGTTGGGATGATGGCACTGCACTACTGTATCTTGGGAGACACAACACTTATGCAATGGTAGAGGGTGCACAAAACCTTAGAGAATTCCAAATTTACCTTTTCTTTGATTAGACACTACCTTCCAGATTTAGTTTACTTTCCAAAATTAGAGAGTGCAATTGATGTCTATGTTCAGGTGCAATTCAAGCTTTGAATGACTCAATTTTGTTATATTTATAAAGTGTTTTTTCAGTGTTAGTATAGTTTCTGATTCGGGACAAAAGTGCATGAGTTAGATGTGTTCCAATTTTAGCTAGCTGTTGATTTCTAACGACCTTCTTATTATATACAGGGGTTGGTTCAAAGTGGGTTCACATAGACTCAAAGTGAAGGTTGAGTACCTACTCGACCAGGCAAATAGGGTTTGCCAGTTGTGCAATCTCTAAGAGGTTGATAATGAGGAGCACTTCATATTACATTGTCCCATTTATTACAAGATCCAAGGGTGGTTCCATTGCTTGTACAAGGAGTCACAAACCCTCTCCAGTTTCTTCCAATACTTGGACCAAAGATGGTTGGCTCTATACATGCAAAAGGCCCTCAAGCTCTATTTCCAAACTCTTTGGCCACCTTCTAGACCCGTCTCCACCAAGTGGATCACTTCCTTCTTTGAGGTGCTACCTTATACCATGGGTACCAAGAGACAAATCGATAGCATAGTCACTTTAATGCCTAGATCCTTCAGGCCCGGGGGGGACTATTCCTACGTCCCAAAGACAATGACGACAATGTCGTTTTAGATCCCACACCAACACAACCGGATGAGGTCACCCAAGCCCCAATGGTGGACAACCTCTTCCAACCAGCAACGCATTACACAATTCAGATCCTCGTCTAGTTCATCTTCCACACAAGTTTCTAGTTGGATTTTCCTCCATTCAACCTTAAATGTTAGAGAAGCTAGCCCTAGGGAGCCTTGATATGTTCACACTATTTGCATCCGCGATCTTAGTTCCTTTCTCCTTGTACATTTTCCTCCTTGTTCTCTTATCTTACTAACTTGCACCCACCATAGGGGTGGTACTCATTATATTTCTATATAACATTCCATTCTTAGTGTATAAAAGAATGGCAAGATGAGTGTGTGAGACATTCAGTCTTGAGTAAAGTCAAAGTTTTGGGCTTACTGCATTATACCTCAAAATGTAGATTTTCACATCTTCGTCATAACTATGAAAGATTTTCTAGATCTAAATTGTGTTTTAGTCTTGAAACGTTCCCAACACTATTCTAAGATTATTCTTGATCCTATGATGGTGGGTGGAGTGTCCACTAAAAATATTGGAAACATTGCAAAGCTAAAACATGGTTTAGATCTAGAAAATCGTTCATACTTCTTCCACTATAATTTTATTTCATACTTCATACTTCTTCTAAGAGCAAAATCAGCTTACCATGATCTGAAGTTTTTTTAAACCATGGGAAATAACCCAAGAGTATATCCAGCAACCCGCAAGCCAAATATACCAGAAACTTGTGACTTAGTAAGGGTCGAGGCGTCCCGAAGCCCATCGAAGTGGACCTCTATCCCAGGGGTCGTCTACCCTTCTAACCTTATCACAACGAGCCAACATGTACAGACTCTCCCCCCTCTATATTTGAACCTGTGACCTCCTAGGATGAAACACATGTTCTTAACCATTAGGCCCACTCAAGTTGTACACCATGATCTGAAATTTTAACAGCAGAGGCCTATGGAGCTAAAGGGCAAAGTAAGTGTAGACAACACCTAAGAGGAGGGGTTTGCTTAATAATATCTCACCTATAATGATTAAGAGATCAGTTTAATCAGTCAAAATGGTAAACCTCATGTTGTCATTATTTGCAATGATGAGGATCCCTCTATCTAGATCCTTTCATAACTAATGCAGAGGCGACAGGTACTAGGAGCTCGAAGAGGCATGGCTTGTATGGACATGATAGGTGAGTCCCCTGACCATTTGGTTGAGGGAAAGATCCATCATGCAAAATTCATCCATTGGATTTGCATAAGAATCATGCCCTTCACCCCCCTGCTTGAGGAATTGATGGAAATGGTCATCGGGCTCAAATTACAGTAGATATTTGGAAACCCTCGGAACAAAGGGTGCAATCATAGATGAGACGGGCTACCAAGATGGGAAAGGTAGCTCATGGAGAGGATAAAATCTATCAAGAGGACACAATTTTTGGTAAAAATATTGAACCCCTTCTATCATTTCTAGTGTGCTCAAAAATTTGTTAGATGAACACAGTTTGAAACAATTTATTGGATGGGGTGCAATTACCTTATTTACCCCTTGAACTATGAAATGAAGGGGTAATCCTAGCCATGGTGATCATATTGAACCCCTTCTATCATTTCTAGAGTGCTCAAAGATTTGTTAGATGAACACAGTTTGAAACAATTTATTGGACGGGGTGTCATTACCTTATTTACCCCTTGAACTATGAAATGAAGGGGTATTCCTAGCCATGGTGATTTCGGCTTGGAGAAGTTTCAAAATTTGGGTGATTCAATGTTGATTATCCAGTGGTTAAATAAAAGTTCCAATTACAGGCATATCAATCTATTTGGCCTGCTCTCCAGGGTGATGGACCTCTAACAGACTTTCAGCATATCTCCCTTCACACACTTGGTGGAAGAATAACGAGAGGGAAGATCAGCTGTCCATGGAAGCAGTCAGCACTACATTTCATGATATTAGGACAGTCAGCTTCAGTGAGGATGTTGAGCAGGAGAAAGTCTCTAGACAACTCTTTATACAACTGAAAAATGCCTGTACCTTTCTGACTATATCAATAGTTATGAGAACTGTTGTATATTTGCTGTAGTGGTTGTGCTTTAAGGAAACTACAAAGAAACAACTCCAAACTTCGGTTTGACAGCGCCATATCAATATACATCCATACCATAATACTATCATAATAAAGACATGATATATACCATATGGTATTAATCATACATACCATATGGTATAATATATATCTATGCCATAATACTCGAACAGGATTGGATCGGAAATGCGGAATCACTCATCCATATCAGATTCATGAGATTTTGGCAGTTTTTTGAGTGGATCCATTTCCAGTTTTCATTGGAACCATTTCCATCATTAGGAAAGATTCTGCTGAAAACCACTTAAGAAAGAGGGGAAAACCATCGTTTCCTGAGCACGGGAGTGGCCCATGGGGGCTTTAACTAAACAGTAAACCTAAGCCTTCATTTGCACAGCAATTTGACTTACATCAACATTTAAACTTAACCTCAACAATTCAACTTACTTAGACCTTCATTTGCACAACAATTCCTCCAGCATGTGCAGTGTCCACAACAATTTCACTCCAATTTCAGTGCTTGCACAGGGAAGACAGTAGGGATTGTTTCACTTACAGTTTGCAAAACCAAAGGCGATGACCTGTCACTGTGTTTCCATAGCAGAGAGGGAGCCTGACCTGCCTAACGCTGACCTGTCACTGTGTTTCCATCGCGAAGAGGGAGTCCAACCTGCCTAAGGCTGACCAGTCACTGTGTTTCCATCGCGAAGAGGGAGTCTGACCTGCCTAAGGCCTTTCTTTGCACAGCAATTCCACTAGGAGTCAGAAATATATGTTCTTTGCCTTCCTTAACAGGCTGTTTCACCTCAGGCTATAGATGTTTTACTAATTCAGTTTGCAAATGTTGTCATTTTTCTCTGTTCAGACTGAAGCCACCATTCAAATTTCGCAGTGGTTCTCTCATTACAGAAATTTAGTATTTACTGTTAGTCTGTTACATAATTATTATATTCTGTAGATGACAATATTAAATGTTTTAACTTTTAACCTTTAGATTTTCTAATATATTAATGATCTGGCCTGGCTGGGCTGGCTGGGCTGTACCAGAGAATATCATGAACAAAAGTTGTAAGCAGTATACAATCAACAGATTCCCATTCCAGAATATGAAAATGAAATCTAAACAGCTGATATGCTAACTCAGATTTCATTTCATTTTTTTCCAATACAAAATATAAAGTTTTAACATCTTTATTTATATAAAAAAAAGTAGGGTTCTGATTCCCCAATTCCTAACTTCGGGATGAGTGCCGCACCCACACCAGAATCTTCTGTCAATTCCGACCACACCCGCATTTTGCGTAACTTTGTATAATATACATATATGCTATCGTATTAAAAAGGGTTAAAACTTAACATTATCATACCATTAAAGGTTTTTTATTGAAGGTATAATTAAAAATTATAACATATAATTAATAAGAAGATTAATATGCTAATAAGATTAATGATATGCTAATCAGTCTTGATAAGATTAATATGCTAACAAGTCTTAATAAGATTAATGTGCTAATAAGATCAATGATATGTGCTAATAAGAATTAAGAACTTTTTGGCCAGGCAGCAGCATCGACAAAAATATTATAGCAAACCTTAATCATATTTTTGTCCAGGCAGCAGCTTGGACAAAATTATTATAGCAAACCTTAATCTTATTTTTGTCCAGGCAGCAGCTCAGTCTCCAACTCACACAGCAGACCCACAAGATTTATTAAACTTAGAACCATTTATGTTGAACGGCAGCAGCAGACCAACAGACTCTGCAATAATTATTTTTTCTAGTATTTCAGCTAGCCTGCAAGAAATGACCAACAAAACGCTAGTCATTTCTCAAGAAGCAGGTTTCCTGTCCAGAAACAGGAAAGCAACACCAAAAACAATGTTTATAGTATTGTTTCTGTCTCAGATGGATTTTTCCCAGAAATGCCCTCCTCAGGAGTCGTTTCTGCTAACAGGGCAATAGTATATGTCAAATGATGTTGCAGAGAAGCAAGTAGTGTGTATCCGGTGAAACAGTTTCATCCAAGAAGCCATAGTTAATATATTAATTTATGGCAGGATACTCACGATAAAAGATGGTGCTCACAACCTGACCGGGGACTGAATGCAATGGCAGTTACAGCTCCAGTATGACCTCGCAACACAGATATTGGTAGACCATCTGGCAGACGCCACTGCAATCATCCACAAAATTAATTTAACAGCAACTATCAAATGGACTATAGCAAAATCAATCAAAACTAGAGAGAAACCTGATATGAACTGTCTCTTGTTATGCATATAACGGACCAAGCTGAGCAAAACAAAAGCAAAGAACTCACAACTCGGATGATGCAATCATTTGAAGCTGATGCCACCAAGGCATTGTTTGCACTCACTGCCAAATCAGTAATGTCACCCTGAAAATGATTGTCAATGCATCGGTAAACACCACATTTATACTCGTGAAGTCAAGCAAAAACCAAAGAAACACTTAAGTGTGAAAACCCACCTCGTGTCCGCGACAGCTAGACAAGCAAAAGCCAGTTTCCTTGGACCAGATTTTGACAAGACGATCATCAGAACCAGTGATTACATACTGTCCAGACCGGTCAAAAATCGCTGTGGATGCACATCAAGGCCCAAAAGTATCAGATATCTTAAGATTTTAAGTGATGCACTGTTACTAACCTAAACTTTAAACAAAGATAGCATCATAGCACAGATGTTCTGCAAGTTTGAAACATGTGAAAGAATGCACTCAGAATTAAATGATTAGCATAAAACATTTATAAAAAGAATATTACAAGGAAGAGTTCACAAAATTTTGGTTTTTATATGCTCTCTTAAAGTGACCACACTGGAACAAGGGCACTTAACCATAAAGCGAAGCACCATAAAGCAAACCAGCATGTGCCTAACTTCACACCCAGCAAATGGATATTGCTTCTTGTTCTATTGAAAGAAATAAAGATAGAACTACTTAATATCTAGAATTCATAGCATTTGTCTGACTTTGTTTTTGATCCTTATATTTCATTTAGATCCAGTCACACACATTTCTACTTTCAAAAGTCTACAGCAATGTACTTTCAAAAGTCTACAGCAATGTCTATAAGATATATTATTTAACCATTCGAAACAGAATGCATAATATAAATACTTCTGCATCATAGCTATCAACGCAACCAAAAGAAAGTTTGATCCTATCCAAATGTGTTATCAAGGAATATCTGGAAAATCTGAAGCAGTAGAACTGCAAATGCTCCAGTAAATTTGTTTTTGATCCTTATATTTCATTTAGTTCCAGTAACACACATTCTACTTCTAACAGGTATACTTCAAAAGTCTACAGCAATGTCTATTGAATATATTATTTAACCAATTGAAACAGAAAGACTAATGTAAATACTTCTGCATCATAGCTATCAATGCAACCAAAAGAAAGTTTGATCCTATCCAAATGTGTTATCAAGGAATATCTAGAAAATATGAAGCAGTAGAACTGCAAATGGTCCAGTAAATTTGTTTTTGATTCTTATATTTCTTTTAGGCCCAGTNATCCACCAATCAGAGTATATTTCAATCTTGCCACCATCAGTTAAACTCAGTTCACTGCTGTTCCAGATTTAGCAAGTTCCAGTTTGGTTCAGTTCAATTTAGATTGCATGCATGACCTATTCATAGACGGCACAAATTCCAAGGCTCCCTGAAATGCTTGCATGAGAGCTGTCTATTACAGGATAAATAGCACAGATCTCTAGGAGGCACCAGCAGTTTTCTCGATGCAGAAATCTCCAGAAGGAGGTGCAATTCTCTAGGCACTCTTATGCATGCAGCTAAGGTGCACTAGGTATTCAGATTAGGGATAGGGTTTGACACAATCAAACCTAGTCTCTTATTTTATCTAGGATTTAGGTTAAATGATGGATTGCAGAATATGCTTTACCAAGGTCTGATTTCTGACAAAGAACCTGAGATAGGTTGTTGATTTATTTCAGCAGGTGTGATGCCCAAAGCGCTTCAGTCATTGAAGCAGTTTTATCACTGTAGTAGGCAATCTGACCCTGTGATAGGTTGTTGATCTGATTTGACTTTTTGGCTGATTTGTCTGGTTGAAGTGTGTCCCAGGGGTTGTAGATATGACTAGTCTCCATCTCAAAGAGTGTGAGCATCCAGAGAGCACTTACAACTTTACACATTGAAAGTACAAATTGCAGATGCTACTAAAGGAGGTTGATATTTGGGGTTTTAGTTATAGCTTCTACGGATGTTGCATTTTTGGATGAGAATCATAAAAAACAGGCCAAGGCGAAGAGAATCATCCTTAATTCGATGAAGGATTACTTGATCCATCACATCATCAGAAAAAACTGCGACCATCTCTCACAACATCCTTCTAAGAAACAATCTGTCTTGCATGAATGACATAGACATGGTGGCTAGCTGTCTGATGAAGATCTCTATGTTGAGAGATCAACTTGTTGCTATCGGAGAAAATACGAAGAGTGAGGAGTTGGTGCCCATTGCACTAAATGGGTTCTCTTCGTCTTGGGAACAACTTGTTCGCAGTGTTTGTGCTCGTGAGAAGTCTCCTCCAAAAAATACTAGACTACAGACTCTCTCAGCCAAAGTGGAGGAGATCCAAAACCTAGTCCTCATAGGGAAGATGAGAGGAGGAGACAAGAAACGAGGACCAAAGAAGTGTTAGAAGAGCAGGGAGGAAAAATCAGATTCTTCGAAGTGTCTCAAGTGCCACAAGATGGGCCACTTTGCATCTCAGTGTCTTGGGAGGAAGAAAGCCAAGCAACAGTTTGCAAGGAGTGAAACAACTTCAACCAGAGCAAATGATATAGCATCCAAACTTGAGACAACATTCTCCATGGCATCATGCCTTTCCACTAGCATTGTTTCTAGTGTAGGGTCGTAAGTGGATAGTGGAGCATCCAGACATGACCTTCAACAAGAAGGAACTCAACATACTTTAAGAACAAGCGAATAACATATACAAGTGGAGATGCACAATAATGCCACTTGTCCAGCTACCAGATTGGGCTTTGTTCCTTTCTGCATACCTTTAGGGGATGATCTTGAGCTAGATGATGTCTTGAATGTTCTTGGTTTAACTAAGATTCTTCTTTCAATTTATTGCATGATTGATTTATAGTGAATGGTTGAGTTTGACAGTCAAAAGGTGATCATTAAACACAGCATTAAGCCTAGTCAACTTTTCGCCAGAGGATTTCAAGAAGGTGACCTTTAAAGGCTACTTGTTGGTCCCATAAAGTTTGTATGGAATGATGCCATGATGGAGGAGTGTCCTTCCTAGTTTGTGGAGATAGTTTCAAAATCTACTGTGGAATCAGTGATTGATTCCATGCATGTAGTTGGCAAAAATATTGAAGAGTAACAGAACACGTTTGTTGTCAAATGACTCTCTCAGAAAGATAAAGTTGACCTTGATGAGACTTTTACTGCAGCTGCCGAATGAATCTTTCTGAAGGAGGGAATTGATCTTGTTGAAGATTTTACTTCAGTTGCCGGAGGAATCTCTCAAAAAGAGGGAGTCAATCTTGTTGAGGATTTTAGTTCAGTTGCCTAAAGTTTTGAGAAGCATGAGCAAGATACCCATGAACTCAGATTGAAGGCGGCCTTGTATGGATTGATGCATGCACCATGAGTTTGGTATTTCATGATCGATGGGCTTTTACTCCAGTTGGGCTTTTCCAAGTTTAGTGCAGGTTTTATTTCTTTATTTGCTAGATCTGATCCACTTATCTTGGCCCTGTATACAAAGAAGTTTATCATTGGAAGAAGTCCTAAACAGCTCATGGTGAGAAGATTTTGACCCGTCAAGTTATTGATGAAGTTATCCTTGTACAATGGATTTAAACCTTGATGATTCTAAAGAGATATCAAAGTACAAAAGTGTGATCAATTAAAAAATCCCCGGGCAAAGGGGTAGTGCAAGATACTAAGAGAGTATCTTGCTTTGGTGGAGAACACCTTCCTCATAAAGTGAGAGTGTTAGCTTCATGTATTGCTCCAAGGCACTCTCCTATAGTAGCATATTCTGCCACAGCATCTTCAATATGGCACCCATCAACAAATCTATACAGCAATGATGATAGAGTGGATGAGGAAAAAACAACAGTGATATCAAATCCATGGAAAAACCCTGTTTTTCCTTGCCTCGATTCCTTTACACAACAGAGAGGGAGTTGGGATGATGGCACTGCACTACTGTATCTTGGGAGACACAACACTTATGCAATGGTAGAGGGTGCACAAAACCTTAGAGAATTCCAAATTTACCTTTTCTTTGATTAGACACTACCTTCCAGATTTAGTTTACTTTCCAAAATTAGAGAGTGCAATTGATGTCTATGTTCAGGTGCAATTCAAGCTTTGAATGACTCAATTTTGTTATATTTATAAAGTGTTTTTTCAGTGTTAGTATAGTTTCTGATTCGGGACAAAAGTGCATGAGTTAGATGTGTTCCAATTTTAGCTAGCTGTTGATTTCTAACGACCTTCTTATTATATACAGGGGTTGGTTCAAAGTGGGTTCACATAGACTCAAAGTGAAGGTTGAGTACCTACTCGACCAGGCAAATAGGGTTTGCCAGTTGTGCAATCTCTAAGAGGTTGATAATGAGGAGCACTTCATATTACATTGTCCCATTTATTACAAGATCCAAGGGTGGTTCCATTGCTTGTACAAGGAGTCACAAACCCTCTCCAGTTTCTTCCAATACTTGGACCAAAGATGGTTGGCTCTATACATGCAAAAGGCCCTCAAGCTCTATTTCCAAACTCTTTGGCCACCTTCTAGACCCGTCTCCACCAAGTGGATCACTTCCTTCTTTGAGGTGCTACCTTATACCATGGGTACCAAGAGACAAATCGATAGCATAGTCACTTTAATGCCTAGATCCTTCAGGCCCGGGGGGGACTATTCCTACGTCCCAAAGACAATGACGACAATGTCGTTTTAGATCCCACACCAACACAACCGGATGAGGTCACCCAAGCCCCAATGGTGGACAACCTCTTCCAACCAGCAACGCATTACACAATTCAGATCCTCGTCTAGTTCATCTTC
Organism: Picea glauca; assembly: GCA_000966675.3. Lineage (NCBI taxonomy): Eukaryota > Viridiplantae > Streptophyta > Pinopsida > Pinales > Pinaceae > Picea > Picea glauca. Next base: position 207,242 of record JZKD02S0814934.1, on the reverse strand, counting down.
CACACAAGTTTCTAGTTGGATTTTCCTCCATTCAACCTTAAATGTTAGAGAAGCTAGCCCTAGGGAGCCTTGATATGTTCACACTATTTGCATCCGCGATCTTAGTTCCTTTCTCCTTGTACATTTTCCTCCTTGTTCTCTTATCTTACTAACTTGCACCCACCATAGGGGTGGTACTCATTATATTTCTATATAACATTCCATTCTTAGTGTATAAAAGAATGGCAAGATGAGTGTGTGAGACATTCAGTCTTGAGTAAAGTCAAAGTTTTGGGCTTACTGCATTATACCTCAAAATGTAGATTTTCACATCTTCGTCATAACTATGAAAGATTTTCTAGATCTAAATTGTGTTTTAGTCTTGAAACGTTCCCAACACTATTCTAAGATTATTCTTGATCCTATGATGGTGGGTGGAGTGTCCACTAAAAATATTGGAAACATTGCAAAGCTAAAACATGGTTTAGATCTAGAAAATCGTTCATACTTCTTCCACTATAATTTTATTTCATACTTCATACTTCTTCTAAGAGCAAAATCAGCTTACCATGATCTGAAGTTTTTTTAAACCATGGGAAATAACCCAAGAGTATATCCAGCAACCCGCAAGCCAAATATACCAGAAACTTGTGACTTAGTAAGGGTCGAGGCGTCCCGAAGCCCATCGAAGTGGACCTCTATCCCAGGGGTCGTCTACCCTTCTAACCTTATCACAACGAGCCAACATGTACAGACTCTCCCCCCTCTATATTTGAACCTGTGACCTCCTAGGATGAAACACATGTTCTTAACCATTAGGCCCACTCAAGTTGTACACCATGATCTGAAATTTTAACAGCAGAGGCCTATGGAGCTAAAGGGCAAAGTAAGTGTAGACAACACCTAAGAGGAGGGGTTTGCTTAATAATATCTCACCTATAATGATTAAGAGATCAGTTTAATCAGTCAAAATGGTAAACCTCATGTTGTCATTATTTGCAATGATGAGGATCCCTCTATCTAGATCCTTTCATAACTAATGCAGAGGCGACAGGTACTAGGAGCTCGAAGAGGCATGGCTTGTATGGACATGATAGGTGAGTCCCCTGACCATTTGGTTGAGGGAAAGATCCATCATGCAAAATTCATCCATTGGATTTGCATAAGAATCATGCCCTTCACCCCCCTGCTTGAGGAATTGATGGAAATGGTCATCGGGCTCAAATTACAGTAGATATTTGGAAACCCTCGGAACAAAGGGTGCAATCATAGATGAGACGGGCTACCAAGATGGGAAAGGTAGCTCATGGAGAGGATAAAATCTATCAAGAGGACACAATTTTTGGTAAAAATATTGAACCCCTTCTATCATTTCTAGTGTGCTCAAAAATTTGTTAGATGAACACAGTTTGAAACAATTTATTGGATGGGGTGCAATTACCTTATTTACCCCTTGAACTATGAAATGAAGGGGTAATCCTAGCCATGGTGATCATATTGAACCCCTTCTATCATTTCTAGAGTGCTCAAAGATTTGTTAGATGAACACAGTTTGAAACAATTTATTGGACGGGGTGTCATTACCTTATTTACCCCTTGAACTATGAAATGAAGGGGTATTCCTAGCCATGGTGATCATCTTGGTAAACTGGACACTGATGAGAAAATCAAAAAGAAGGAAAGCACTTCCACTCCAAAGATTTAGTGTCAACATGGACTTGGGGGAGGGCTTGTTAGATGGTCTCAATATTGATGTAGGATTAGGTGCCTTAGAGACAAACCTTGGACTATATGTATGTTCATTTTTGGTGCAACGAGTAAGGTCTACGCAAGTCTCAAAAATGCATGTCCATAGATGGATTAGGAGGCAAAATTAGATGATCTCCACACGTTGAGCCACATTGGTTGTGGTAAAAAAACATTGTAGAGAAGTGATTCGAATGGGAACGAGTGGGGTGGAGGAGAAGGGCACCAAAAACCTAGTAGAGAACCCAATATTCATGAGGAAAGCACCACTGACATGGTCGAAAGAATCATACACTCTCTTACACAAGCTTGAGGTGTTAGTCATTCACTAAACAAAGAAAGGGATCGTTGTATGAATCAAGAGATGGAAATGATCATTGGCCCTAGATCATAGCAAACAAAGAAGGAATATATGAATGTTTGGGATCATGTGTGTTAGCACCATGATTTTCATAGCTAAGGTTAGAGGTTTGTCAACAATTTGCAAAGTCATGCATGTTAGCGCCAATATTGTTTTTAGCGCCTTGCATCATCCAACATCTCCAAGGTTCAGTTTCAAAGGGAAGCTTTATCATTTCTTATTTTCGTTTCCATTTGCAACTATGCGCTGCAAACTTCACTGTGCATTGCAAACTTCACTGCGCGCTGCAAACTCAACTGGTACATAGAAAAATTGTATTTTCATCATAACTTTTTAATGTTGATCTGGGTTCTTCTGAAATTTTTTGTGGAGATGAATCATAATATCATTGACTTGCTGACAAAAAATCAGCCTGACCCAGTTCGTCGTTGGGGAGAAAAGTTGAAATAATCACCTACAAGAAAGTTTGCAGCAAATCCTGAAATTGCGATGCAAACTCTAACAATCTGATAAATTCAAGCTGTAGGAGGGTTGCCACTTGTCTAAGGAGGTTCAAATGGGTTCTCAAAGATCATTTAGACACAAAGGGACACATGTACCTAAGATTCAGCTCCACTAAATCTCCATGCAATGAGCTGGCTGTAGTTGCATTTATTCTAAAAGACAGTTTCCAAGAATCAAGGAATTAGTTGGATTTTTTGTTTGCCACATATCTCTAAGACATAGAATCCAATGCATGGAGTAGGTTGCGACCTCTTAGATATATTATTGATATATTTTTCTATTTAATGAGTGAGAGGACTCCAAATAGATGGGGGGACCGACTGGAGAGAGGCCTTCCTTTGTAACTAAAAGCTCTGTTTTTCTCATGAATTTTAATACAAGCAGAAAGTGTTTTCTGATGGCAAAGATTCATCACGGTGTCCCCTTTCGGTGTGTTTTTCCCCAATTCACATTCATTTCACTTATGTTCTTTCTTCTAAGCATAGCTAAGAGTAAATGATCGAAATTCATCCTTGATAGATGCTCCCTTCATATAGTTAATGTTGGGTGTCATGTTTTAATGATTTCAGGTCCGAAATTCACCCTTTGATAGGTGCTTTGTTCATTGTAGTCAGCCTTCATCTCATTTCTTCTAAAGTTGCAATTGAGAATTCTCATTATTAGATGCTCTCATTAGTAATGGGATTTTCTTATCTTCGTCTTGCCATCATCTGAATATTGTTTATTGCTGAAAGGATATGCTTACTTTGCCTCTGTTCCCTCAGGAATACATAGTTGTGTGAATCTTCATAGTATTTCATAATTCGACTCCATTGCCCAATGGTTTCCTTGTCTTGCTCGTCTTACAAACCCTTTTAAAACAAAACAAAACCTATCTTATATCAGAATCTGACCTCTGTGTGCTTATTGATGAATCCTTAGAGTTATTACCAGTCATTAGACATCTCAGAGAGCCCTCTCTGGTTGTATAGGTCAAAATACAATCTACAGTTGGTTGAAACAGTTACCTTGGGGTTTTCTTTGTTACGGCCCAAAGAAATTTTCGAGAGTTAACAATGTGGTTGGTGGGAAAAGTGGTGATGGAGAAGTTAGTCAATCGCCCAATTTTTCAATATAGACCCCAAAAAGGAAATCATATCACCTTCTCGCTCTTCAAGAAAAAGATACAAATCATAGACGGTTAACATCTTTTAGGCAATTGAACAGTACTGAGTGGAAAATTTTGAGAAAGAGGATGTAAATCTTGTTCTAGCCTTGGGAGAAAAGGGTGTTGATATAATCTAAGCCTAACGATGACATCTTTGAGATTATTAGAGCCACATCACAAGTGGTATGTAGTGATGTGAATACTAGGGTATTCCTTAAGTTTTCCCTCAAACATTGGTAAATATGATGGGATTTTATGGGCATGTCCTCACAATCCTCATTGTGGGCGATGGGGTCATTGGGTTCATCTCCCAAGAGAAGCCTATGTACACTAACTACAAACACATGCAGCTGAAAATTCGAACAGAAAATACAGTGAATGCCCTGCATCTCCTTTACAAATTAGGAAGGAAAATACAATGTATTTTGTCCCCTACATGAAGTACTCAATGTAACTCAGTCAAATCCAAAACCTAGCCTGATCACCTAGTGCACCCTAGCTGGCATGGATAAGAGCGCCAAGAACATACACATCAACTAGAAGACTAACTAGAGGATACAAGCATGCATCCCCTTCCTTGAGATCTGCACCCTCTACCTAAATTGGAAACTTATTATGTGGACTTTCAAATTCTGGCTAGGGGAAGGGACAAATAATAGAGTAGAACTGAGAGTGGTATTTATTCTTCTACCTATGGCTACTGATTTCGGCTTGGAGAAGTTTCAAAATTTGGGTGATTCAATGTTGATTATCCAGTGGATAAATAGAAGTTCCAATTACAGGCATATCAATCTATTTGGCCTGCTCTCCAGGGTGATGGACCTCTAACAGACTTTCAGCATATCTCCCTTCACACACTTGGTGGAAGAATAATGAGAGGGCAGATCAGCTGTCCATGGAAGCAGTCAGCACTACATTTCATGATATTAGGACAGTCAGCTTCAGTGAGGATGTTGAGCAAGAGAAAGTCTCTAGACAACTCTTTATACAACTGAAAAATGCCTGTACCTTTCTGACTATATCAATAGTTATGAGAACTGTTGTATATTTGCTGTAGTGGTTGTGCTTTTAGGAAACTACAAAGAAACAACTCCAAACTTCGGTTTGACAGCGCCATATCAATATACATCCATACCATAATACTATCATAATAAAGACATGATATATACCATATGGTATTAATCATACATACCATATGGTATAATATATATCTATGCCATAATACTCGAACAGGATTGGATCGGAAATGCGGAATCACTCATCCATATCAGATTCATGAGATTTTGGCAGTTTTTTGAGTGGATCCATTTCCAGTTTTCATTGGAACCATTTCCATCATTAGGAAAGATTCTGCTGAAAACCACTTAAGAAAGAGGGGAAAACCATCGTTTCCTGAGCACGGGAGTGGCCCATGGGGGCTTTAACTAAACAGTAAACCTAAGCCTTCATTTGCACAGCAATTTGACTTACATCAACATTTAAACTTAACCTCAACAATTCAACTTACTTAGACCTTCATTTGCACAACAATTCCTCCAGCATGTGCAGTGTCCACAACAATTTCACTCCAATTTCAGTGCTTGCACAGGGAAGACAGTAGGGATTGTTTCACTTACAGTTTGCAAAACCAAAGGCGATGACCTGTCACTGTGTTTCCATAGCAGAGAGGGAGCCTGACCTGCCTAACGCTGACCTGTCACTGTGTTTCCATCGCGAAGAGGGAGTCCAACCTGCCTAAGGCTGACCAGTCACTGTGTTTCCATCGCGAAGAGGGAGTCTGACCTGCCTAAGGCCTTTCTTTGCACAGCAATTCCACTAGGAGTCAGAAATATATGTTCTTTGCCTTCCTTAACAGGCTGTTTCACCTCAGGCTATAGATGTTTTACTAATTCAGTTTGCAAATGTTGTCATTTTTCTCTGTTCAGACTGAAGCCACCATTCAAATTTCGCAGTGGTTCTCTCATTACAGAAATTTAGTATTTACTGTTAGTCTGTTACATAATTATTATATTCTGTAGATGACAATATTAAATGTTTTAACTTTTAACCTTTAGATTTTCTAATATATTAATGATCTGGCCTGGCTGGGCTGGCTGGGCTGTACCAGAGAATATCATGAACAAAAGTTGTAAGCAGTATACAATCAACAGATTCCCATTCCAGAATATGAAAATGAAATCTAAACAGCTGATATGCTAACTCAGATTTCATTTCATTTTTTTCCAATACAAAATATAAAGTTTTAACATCTTTATTTATATAAAAAAAAGTAGGGTTCTGATTCCCCAATTCCTAACTTCGGGATGAGTGCCGCACCCACACCAGAATCTTCTGTCAATTCCGACCACACCCGCATTTTGCGTAACTTTGTATAATATACATATATGCTATCGTATTAAAAAGGGTTAAAACTTAACATTATCATACCATTAAAGGTTTTTTATTGAAGGTATAATTAAAAATTATAACATATAATTAATAAGAAGATTAATATGCTAATAAGATTAATGATATGCTAATCAGTCTTGATAAGATTAATATGCTAACAAGTCTTAATAAGATTAATGTGCTAATAAGATCAATGATATGTGCTAATAAGAATTAAGAACTTTTTGGCCAGGCAGCAGCATCGACAAAAATATTATAGCAAACCTTAATCATATTTTTGTCCAGGCAGCAGCTTGGACAAAATTATTATAGCAAACCTTAATCTTATTTTTGTCCAGGCAGCAGCTCAGTCTCCAACTCACACAGCAGACCCACAAGATTTATTAAACTTAGAACCATTTATGTTGAACGGCAGCAGCAGACCAACAGACTCTGCAATAATTATTTTTTCTAGTATTTCAGCTAGCCTGCAAGAAATGACCAACAAAACGCTAGTCATTTCTCAAGAAGCAGGTTTCCTGTCCAGAAACAGGAAAGCAACACCAAAAACAATGTTTATAGTATTGTTTCTGTCTCAGATGGATTTTTCCCAGAAATGCCCTCCTCAGGAGTCGTTTCTGCTAACAGGGCAATAGTATATGTCAAATGATGTTGCAGAGAAGCAAGTAGTGTGTATCCGGTGAAACAGTTTCATCCAAGAAGCCATAGTTAATATATTAATTTATGGCAGGATACTCACGATAAAAGATGGTGCTCACAACCTGACCGGGGACTGAATGCAATGGCAGTTACAGCTCCAGTATGACCTCGCAACACAGATATTGGTAGACCATCTGGCAGACGCCACTGCAATCATCCACAAAATTAATTTAACAGCAACTATCAAATGGACTATAGCAAAATCAATCAAAACTAGAGAGAAACCTGATATGAACTGTCTCTTGTTATGCATATAACGGACCAAGCTGAGCAAAACAAAAGCAAAGAACTCACAACTCGGATGATGCAATCATTTGAAGCTGATGCCACCAAGGCATTGTTTGCACTCACTGCCAAATCAGTAATGTCACCCTGAAAATGATTGTCAATGCATCGGTAAACACCACATTTATACTCGTGAAGTCAAGCAAAAACCAAAGAAACACTTAAGTGTGAAAACCCACCTCGTGTCCGCGACAGCTAGACAAGCAAAAGCCAGTTTCCTTGGACCAGATTTTGACAAGACGATCATCAGAACCAGTGATTACATACTGTCCAGACCGGTCAAAAATCGCTGTGGATGCACATCAAGGCCCAAAAGTATCAGATATCTTAAGATTTTAAGTGATGCACTGTTACTAACCTAAACTTTAAACAAAGATAGCATCATAGCACAGATGTTCTGCAAGTTTGAAACATGTGAAAGAATGCACTCAGAATTAAATGATTAGCATAAAACATTTATAAAAAGAATATTACAAGGAAGAGTTCACAAAATTTTGGTTTTTATATGCTCTCTTAAAGTGACCACACTGGAACAAGGGCACTTAACCATAAAGCGAAGCACCATAAAGCAAACCAGCATGTGCCTAACTTCACACCCAGCAAATGGATATTGCTTCTTGTTCTATTGAAAGAAATAAAGATAGAACTACTTAATATCTAGAATTCATAGCATTTGTCTGACTTTGTTTTTGATCCTTATATTTCATTTAGATCCAGTCACACACATTTCTACTTTCAAAAGTCTACAGCAATGTACTTTCAAAAGTCTACAGCAATGTCTATAAGATATATTATTTAACCATTCGAAACAGAATGCATAATATAAATACTTCTGCATCATAGCTATCAACGCAACCAAAAGAAAGTTTGATCCTATCCAAATGTGTTATCAAGGAATATCTGGAAAATCTGAAGCAGTAGAACTGCAAATGCTCCAGTAAATTTGTTTTTGATCCTTATATTTCATTTAGTTCCAGTAACACACATTCTACTTCTAACAGGTATACTTCAAAAGTCTACAGCAATGTCTATTGAATATATTATTTAACCAATTGAAACAGAAAGACTAATGTAAATACTTCTGCATCATAGCTATCAATGCAACCAAAAGAAAGTTTGATCCTATCCAAATGTGTTATCAAGGAATATCTAGAAAATATGAAGCAGTAGAACTGCAAATGGTCCAGTAAATTTGTTTTTGATTCTTATATTTCTTTTAGGCCCAGTGACACACATTTCTACTTCTAATAAGTATACTTTCAATCTACAACAATGCCTATTAATAGCCTGGGCAATTATATAGTTAAAACTGTTACCAAGCATCATTGTCGTTATGCAGCTAGGGTTTCCACAGGTAAGTCGCTTCTGACGTCCTCATGGCATCTGGCTCAGGGGGAGGAGCCCCACGCACTTTCCACCTCCCCCTGATATCGCAGTTTTTCAGTCTCTTATTGCTTCATATACAAAAAATGCAAAATGCCCCCCTCAGTCTCGTTTTGTGAAGAAGATCGATGAGATCCCCAAGGTTCCAGTGCACCCATCTACCTCTCGTCCGTTTTCCCTTTGGCTTGCTGAGAACGGGTTGATCAGACAGTTTATGGGATTGTGGCCCTCTCCAAGAGCAATGGCACAATGGTTGGACGAAAACTGGAAGAAAATGATAAAAGGGCAAATGTCTTCTGCATTTTTTGGTAAGGGGTTCTTCGCCTTTCTCTTTGAAAACAAAGCTGACAGAGATCTGATCTTTAGAAATGGCCCCTATTTCATGGGCTCAAGGGGAATTTACCTGAACAAATGGACCCCAGATTTTAGTCCGGAGAACGACATCCCATCAGTGGTTCCAATATGGGTTTGTTTGCCCTTTCTTCCCCTGCACTGCTGGAATGACGAAACCCTGAAAAACATTGGGAACATGCTGGGTAGATTCATTGATCGTGACAAACCACGAGAAGGCCTCCAAGCTTGTGCTCGCCTATGTGTAGAAGTAGATCTGGAAAAGGGATTACCAGAGGCCATTCAGCTTACCCTGGATAACTGGTCCTATATCCAAACAATACACTACGAACAACTCCCATTTAAGTGCAAATCATGTCACGAATATGGCCACTCTGCAAAAAATTGTCCCAAGACAAAGGTAGACCAACCAAAAGAAAAAGATCAGGAGTAATGGCAACAAGCCAAAAGAAAGAAAATCACAAATAAAACGGCAGCACAACAGAAGGAGCATAGAGCAACCTCCACGCCTTCTTCTCCTATCAAAGGAAAGTCTCCGATAGTGGGGAATCGTGAAGCAGAAAGCAGTTTTTACAGGTTTACAGCACTAGAAAATATAGAGGCAGAAACAGTAGACTCAAAAAAAAAAGGAAACAACAGAGAAAAATTAGAACCAACAGGAAAAAGATTCAGCTCTCCCACTAGATCAAAATGAACAAAACGTAAATCATCTTGCGGATCCTTCCCCCAGTATGAATCCCCCCCGGGTTTCTTCAAACGTTCTGGTAATACTAGAGGAAGATAGTCAAGAGGACTCTGGGGATAATCCGGATTTGGAGATCACAAAGAGCACCAAAGCATTGAAGGTGGGTCAGAAAACTAATCGAAACAGAAGGGAAAAAGATGCAACTCGAGACAAACAATTGGGAATCCATACCACCCTAGAAGAAGTTTTCAAGAAAGATGGGAAATCAGGAAAGGCACATTTTCTAAGGGACACGCTCAGCCCTCTAAAGGGGGGGCAACCAAAACCACAAGTAATGAAGCTAGTCTCCTGGAATTGTAGGGGTATGGGACAAAAAGGAAAAAAAAGGAATCTATGGGAAAATTAATTAAGTCAGAAAAACCCCAAATCCTCCTAATCAAGGAGACTAAAATGCAAAGGCCAAAGGCCCTCCATGAAATTCAACAAATATGGAAAGCAAGCACGGGAGCAACTCTAAATGCAAGAGGAGCTTCAAGGGGAATTTGCACCATGTGGTATACATTGACCTTCCTTGAAGAAGGCAGATATGAAGCAGCCCATTGGATTATGTTACAATTGAAACATCTGCCCTTAGATAATGTTTATCCTATCATCAATGTTTATATGCCTAACAACGATTGGGAATTTATGTTATCACCCCAAGAGTCACTCCCAGACTGCAAATAAGAGTAAGCTTGGTAACATAGAAATAACAAGACTTGATTGGTTTTATGGATCAAGAAAAAAAAAACAAGGGAAAGGACAATAAACTGTTGTAAATCAATGTTGGACCATTGGGCTATGGAGTCAAGCAAACACCCTGCTCATTAAATGCAATCAATCTGCATATCGGATAAAGGTTTATTGAATAGAGGAAGAAAACGATAACACAAAGAAGAACATCCATAAGGCAGAGATCCTCTCTGCATAAATGAATTCAAGGTACTTGAATGTAAACAGTGACTAATAGGCAAGATACATCAGATCCTCGGACGCTCAAGAATCTATTAATCAAAGGCAACCATGATCCTCAAGGTGTACAATTCACTCAAGTAAGAAAACAAATTGGAAAAGAAAACAAGAGATACAATCTGATAACACAAATATCATGAAGCTTTAATAACATAAATGTTTACAAAAACATAAGCCCCTCAAGGTTGTAATGATCACAGGCAAAGGGTTATAATGATCTCTCTTGGCTCATGAATCCAACCCTCCAAGAGCTCTCTCCTTCCTTAAATAGAAAATAGCATCCAAATATCCTTAGGAGGTCGAATCCCATCTCCTCCATTGGATTCTAAGCCTTGGAGATAGGTGGCAACAATCAAAGAGACAAAAATCCAACAAACTGCTAATTTTCAAGAATTTGTTGGAAATCATTAACAAATTGTTTCCACCTCAATGTATGAGGTCTTTGATGGAGCTAAAACTTAGGTGCAGGTGTCCCTTGACATCTAACTGATCCTTGAGAAGCCATTCGAATGCTCCTTGACAGGTGGCAACCTCCCAACAAGGCGAATATCTAAACAGTAACTGCTACAGGAAATTCCGTAGCGCCACTGTAAAACGGTTCTGCACATTTCGTAGCGCCACTTCTATGTCTAATATCTCTCTAACCATAACACATTTTGAAAAACTGAGAGAGTTTTTTGTTATTTTGTATGTGATGAACAAAAACCTTCTCCAGTTTTCAAAAATACCTTCCCATTTGTTCATAATCCGAGTTTTAAGTTAGTCACTCAAAATTGGCAGAAGCATCCTCGCAAAATAACTCTGCACATTTTGTAGCGTCGATCATGTGTGCAATTCTGTAGCGTCCATCCTGAATTCAGCTATGTGGATTTGGTAGCGCCACTGTCACACAATCATGTGGAATTTGTAGCGCCACCGTTAAGTTGATCTTAGGAGTTTTCGTAGCAAATAAGGTAGCAAAATCGCAAAACATACTATGTAGCGCCATCGTTGAAATAACTCTACAAATTTGGTAGCACACCTCCTCTGTTTTGTTGATTTTTCACAGTGTTTTCTCACCCTGCAATTTATCCCAATCCCGGTTTCAGTTTCTTCTTATCACTCCAAAATGTTTAATGCCCTTTCCCAGTATTAATGTAATTTG
>JZKD02S0814934.1:153054-189218 GCA_000966675.3 Picea glauca | reverse complement strand
TTTATGAAAAAGACCCACTTTTAAGTTGTGGACCACATTCCTAGGTAAAAGATTAAAAACCCATAGGAACCACTTGTCCAAGGTACAAATCTTCATTAAAATTCAACATGTTTTAGGAAAGTCTCCATTCGCATAAGCTTGCTCTTTAATGTGTGCATGGAGTTTCTAACACGTGTCTTGTGTTGATGACAGGTGCGCTTGGCTCTCAATCTTGGTGCTTGAGGAAGCTGGCGTTGCGGAATCTCTTAATTCACCGGTGCTACAAAATAGATCGTAAAAATAACCAATTTTTCTAGTGCAAATTCTTGTGCTAACAGGGAGAAAGTAGAATGTTGGGAGTCTTTATCAGGTATCAAAGATGTTGGGTTTTTGCATAATTGTATCATAGCAAGCGACTTCAATACAACCTTGCATATGAAAGAAAAAAGAGGAGGCTCAATAGTCAGAGATCCTTCCCGGAAATGCATGGAAGATTTGGTCTCTTTGATGTTCACCCTAGCAAAGGAAAATACACGTGGAGCAACAAACATACTGGAGTAGGGCACATTGCAGCTAGGCTTGATCGTTTCATTATCCATAGCTCTTTGTTATCTCTTCCAGATAAGATCTCTTCACATATAATTCCCTGGGGTCTCTTTGATCACGCCCAATCTCTCTCCCTTGACAAAGCAGAAAAATTTAGGCCCAATTCCCTTTCGGTTTAATCCCTTTGGTTGGACTCTCATGACTTCCTCCATCTGCTCTCCAAGGTGTGGAATCAATAGGTAGATGGATCCCCTGTATTTATCTAGGAACAAAAGCTAAAAATAACCAAACAAGCTATAAAGGACTAGGTAAAGAATTCTCCCCCCTTCCCTAGGGACGAAGTAGAAAAATGTAAAAAGCAAGTGGAGGAATTACAGAAAAATGTGGAAATTAAAGAAATCAATGATACCCATATCTCTCAAGAGAAAGAAGTTTTCCAAAAATACACGAAGGCTCTCAAATATGAAGAAACGATCTGGAGGTTAAAATCAAGATCTCTATGGCTCCATGCAGGGGACAAAAACACCTCCTCTTTCACAAGGAGGCAAAGGCTAGACAATATAGAAACTGAGTGCAGGAAATAAAGTCACAGTCAGGGGCCCTCATTACCTCCTTCAAGGAAATTAAAAAGGCAACTTCAACCCATTTTGGGAATCTTTATACAAAGGATGGAGTAGACAATCAAGAAAGGAGTGAACAATTTATAGAGCATATCCCCGCCCTAATCACAGAGGAGGATAACATAGCTCTAAATAAGGAGGTTTCATCTGAAGAAGTTCAATAAGTCCTCAATCAGTTTGACCCAAACAAAGCCCCTGGTCTTAATGTCTTCACTCTTCACTTCTATATAAAATGTTGGACAATTATCAAAACTGATTTCATTCGAATGATTAGATATGTTCAAAAATCGTGTATGATGGGTGGTGCCACCAACTCGTCTTTCCTAGCTCTGATACCTTTGTTACCAACATCGCGATATTATCACCGTTTTGAGGGTTGGTGATATTATCGCCTGAAAATATCACAATATTTTCCTTTGGCAATAATATCGCGATATTTTCGAAAATAGTGTGATAATAACACGAGTTGATGGAAAATGTCGCAGAAAGTGAAGAATTAAAAGCCGATTTTTGGGTTTTTAAGTGTCATTTTGCAAACAAAGTGTGGGGTTTGGAGAGCAAAGGAGCAAGAGGCGAGAAAGAGTCGAAAACTTAGTTTTTTTTGTGGTTTTGCAAACATAAAGAGGCTAGTAATCTACTAATTAATGGTAATATTAAATTCTTAAAGTAAAAAGTGACATTCTCCTTTACCTTTATCTTTCATTTTCATCCTTTTACTTAAATTGTTAACATTACCAATAATTGTTTCATGATGTTTGAGAGCGGTTGCAACCTCATTGGACTTCATATGAAGAAAGTAGAATTTTAGGTCCCAGTCAAAATTCAGCAAACTTAATGGTTTTCAGAATTTCAAGATTGACAATATTGTAACATTTCCACTAGATTCTATCATGTATGAAGGTATGGAACAGGCATTTAGTCAAGAGCACCAAGCCCTCTATGTACCTCGATGTTGGTGGCATTGATTGTTGAACTCTTATGTCATGACCCTAGTAAAAATGTACCCTTCACTCAAGTAAAATCACTTATTAGGCATGTTAAGTTTTAATGTTTAGAGGGTGACACTGATGATGAGGATAATAATATAGGCAATGATTTTGATGATATGTAGTTATTTGTTGTAGCATGATTTTTTTTGGTCCGTAGAGGCCATTTACAGCCTCTTTGTTGATGTATTTTGGTTCAAACATGCATTACACTCGATGTTATTTTGGTTATATGCACCCTTTCTATTTACATGAGAAACTTTTCATATTTGTGTATAATGGTTTGGATTCATATAGATGCACATGAATATATCTTCACTCTGGTCCAAGAGGTGATCCACACCAGTTTCAAAAATAGAGAAAGAGGTATGGTTATTAAAATAGATATGGCAAATGTGTTTGATTGAGTAAAACATAGTTTCCTTATTGAAGTTTTTAAAAAAATGGCTTTAATCAATCTTTTATCTCTTGGATCAAAGCCTTTATCTCCACTCCTTGGATAGCTCCTTTAATAAATGGCAGGCCTACCCGCTTTTTTAAAGTCTCAAGAGGCTTAAGACAAGGATGCTCGCTTTCCCCTATGTTGTATGTTTTAATGGCAGAGTCTCTGAATAGAAGATTAGAACATGAAAGAAGAATAGGCTCCATCCCAGGTCTGAAGATTGCAAGAGGAGTCAGAAGAATAAACCACTCTCAATTCGATACCCTACTGCTTGGTGGTGCTTCTAAAATTATGACCAATCGATTTAAATTGGTTTTGGATCAGTAAGCAAACAAAATGGCTAACTGAGCAATCGATATGGCCATTGGATCCTTAAAAGTCCGAGGCATGTCTCATTTGTAGCCCCTCCCTAATGGAAAATACCCCAATTAAAAATCAAGCCAGCTCGGCCCACGGAGAACAAAGGAAGACACGTGGAAATTTCATGCAAAGCAGGGATAGCTATAAACGAGAAAGGAGAGCCAGTACTTCCATCGTCTCCTAGTTCGTGACGATGTGCAGGTCACACTTGGCATCGATCCAGTCCCCAAAATTGGGCGATCAGGCTATGTGCTCTTATCCTCGTGGGACTTCACTGCATTATGTAGTTTGCATTCTCAATCCAGCTTAAGCGTTAATGGATTTGACGACAGATGAAAAAGTTGCAATCATGAAAGGAAGTGTGGAAACCCAAAAAGTACAGGCCACGATAGCTCTGCTGGGACCTCTAGTGCATGGGAAGATCTTCAGCAGCCCAAGTTCATGCATCCCCGCCTTACGAGGTCCTATTAAGAATGGGAGAATGCCAATGTTGGTTAGTATCAAGAAGCCAGAAGCCGGAGTTCTATCAATTGAGTGAAATTTCCAACTCTTGGCCTGTTTATTTGTTAGGTAGCTAGAGAGGTAGTGGGGACCCATTTATTATATATAACTATCATAGTGGGTTTTATTTAATAATATAGTGGACCTGGTCCACCTTACATTGAATGGCCTCCAATATTATCTCCAATATTATCATTATGGGCCCTCTGGGCTCCCCCACTACCTCTCTAGCTACCTAACATTATGTTAAGAACCAAATACTTACATGCAAAAACACCACAAATATTCAGAGAACAATATAGAAGAAATCACACTTTATTATATCAAAACCCTTTAGGTAGGGCAACACCATACAATGGATACTATTATGTAAGGGATCCTCTCCTGTTCACTTGCCTCTTCGAGGGGGCTTCCTCCTAATGAGCTTCAGCTTCAAATACAATATTTCTCTTAATATCCCATAACATTGCTTGAACACCTTTATATAGTGTTGCCATCACCTGAGAACATTCTATAGGAGGAATCTTCTAAAAGTAGAACCTTCTAAGAATTCCTCTTAGATTTCTTATATCTAACTACTCATTTATTATATCTAACTACCATAGTGGGCCTTATTTAATAATATAGTGGACCTAGTCCACCTTACATTGAATGGCCTCCATTATTATCATTATGGGCCCTCTGGGACCCCCCACTACCTCTCTAACTACCTAACATTCCATCCCCTTTATGAAAGTGTTGTCCTCAACGCTTGATGTACAACCATATACCAGGGTCCCATGGAAAAGTGTGGACCATAGTGTTGAAGTGGACTAGAGAACCAGGGTCCCATGCATAAGTGTGAACCATAGTGATGAAGTAGACTAAAGAACCAAGGTCGCATTGAGAAATCAAAGCCACCATGCTGAAGTAGTCCAACCGCCATTGTAAACCAGGGTCCCATATCCAAGTGTTCATGTGAACTCCACAAGGAAGATATCGACACCCAATAACCAACTGAAAATGATGCTCCCAATACTGACACCTATCATGTGGATCCAAATAAGAATATCCATCCACATAGTGGGAAAGGATCAAAGTTGAATATGGAAAGAACAATACCATTGTAGAATATGCAGGCTAAACGTTGGTAATCATAACTAGCTCCTGATGTGGGACACTGATGTTCTCTACAAAAGGTGGAGTAGAGTCATCAAATAAAATATGTAAGTGATTGTCATCCCGGAAATGACAACTATCCATATACCAATCATCGCAATCGGTCTCAAAATCATACCAAGCATATATTTCTTGATTATATTCATCCCTACATCCGCCATAATAAATCTCTCCTACATACTATCAAATGAATCTTGAATACTACGAAAACTATCATTGAGGTCGTCTGTGAAGCCATCTACAAAGTCATCCAATGTGTCATACAATTGGGCTTTGAATGCTTCAGTCATCTGTAGAATTTCTTTGAGGGTTTGAGAGGAAATAGCCATTGGAAACACCACATAAAAAATATACCAAAAGAAAGCTCTTAAAATAATTTATTCAATGGCATTGATCTGGTAACAATTTGAGCACCCTATGAAAAGTTATGAACTCTGCATTCCCGCCGCCGTCATGAAAAACCCAAAAAAATAAAACAAGGGTTTAAAAATAAATTAATGCAGAAAATCGCGGCTTTTTCCGGAAAAAAAAAACCCTGAAAACTGTTGAATTTAAAATACTGATAACTTTACTTCCCGGACTCCGTTTTGACTGATTGTTTTTTTGAAATTTGGTATTTTTCCAAGAGGAATTCAAATATCCAAATTTTTTTTCCAAATTCAGCTCATAAAGATTCAAATCTGAACCAAATACTTGCATGCAGAAACACCACAAATATTCAAAGAACAATATAGAAGAAATCACACTTTATTATATCAAAACCCTTGAGGTAGGGCAACACCATACAATGGATCATATTATGGAAGGGATCCTCTCCTGTTCACATGCCTCTTCGAGGTGGCTTCCTCCTAATGAGCTTCAGCTCCAAATACAATATTTCTCTTCATGTCCCATTACATTGTTTGAACCCCTTTATATAGTGCTACCATCACCTAAGAACATTCTAGAAGAGGAATCTTCTAAAAGTATAACCTTCTAAGATGTCCTCTTACATTTATTATATCTAACTACCCATTTATTATATCTAACTACCATAGTGGGCCTTATTTAATAATATAGTGGCCTTATATCTAGCTTGAAGCCCATAGGTTGGATGCCAAGGGCTCACACTCCGAACAATGATGACATGCCTTTAGAGGCCTAGAGGACACCTTGGAGAATCTTGCCCAGCCTCTACATGCCAAATGACTTGCTTGAAAGGGTCAAAACGTCACCCTTTAAGGGCTTGACGTCACCCTAGGGCTAGGGTTTGGTGGTGATGCACTTGGCACTTTTTGAGGAAGAGGCCCATGGATCATGGAAGAAAGGTTGTGGTTGAATACTATTGGCCTTTGGAGGCCTAGCATTCCCTTCTCCAAAAGTGCCAAAAGTTACCAAAAAGAGGGGTGATGTCTTCTTTTTAGGGTTTCTTTTATGTGCAAAGTATGAATTAAATAATATTAAGGGTTGTTGACCCCTTGTCTTGCGTTTTACCCTAAGATTTGTGGACAAACTATGTTTAGAGGATTTGTATAAATAGAGATCAACTCTATTTCATTTTTCATCATAACTCTCCCATTGTCAGAAGACTAATGGCTGATATTTTCGCTATACTTGAGCATTTCGATATCTCTCTCTTGCAAATGAGTTTTGGTGTTATCTCTTGGTGAATTGATGAGGCTAAGYWGTGCGCACCWCTTGGAAGCTTCTTTACTTGCTCTTGAATGGTAAATGCTTGGTGAACTAGGSTTTGATCTCTCTCTCTCTCTCTCTCTCTCTCTCTCTCTCTCTCTCTCTCGGAATTGGTAAGGAAAATATGCATTTGTTGGTCATTTTTTGCTTGTTCTTGGTTATTGTTGGTTGAAACTGTAGGAGAAGAGTGTTGCAGACACCCTCCATTAAGCTTCATCTCATTTGCTAAGTTTATATGTCATTTTTTTGCAAGGGTTTCTAGGAGAAGTACGAGTGTGTACACCCTCCTAGTTTCACCCTAGTTTGATTGAAATGCCCTAGGGAGTAAGAGGATTTACACCCCTAGGGTTTTTGTTGGTCTAACTTGTTACTTAAAGACTCCATTCACCCATATTTTAAAGGCACTAATGTGATTTTTTGCATTCGAGAAATAAATTGTTTGCCTTGGTAAATGTGTTTTGGTGAGATATCAATCTTCTTCAATTTGGAATCTTTTGTGGATGCCTTGAGGTTGCCAAACCCTCTAGGGAATTTTATTTCTCTTGATCTTCTTGGAGCTATAACAACTTAAAAACTACAGCCATTAGGGCAACAGCAAATCATCTTGTTTTCTTGATTTTAACTTGCAATTTGACCATGGAAATTTGCTCGTAAGCCATTGTTATTATTCTACTGCTAATTGGTGAAATTTTGGTTGGATTACTTGCTCTTTTTTGTGGTTAAAAGTTGTTGTTGTAGCAAATCTACAGCCACTTGGCTGTCATAAATATACTTTGAAAACTTATCATTACATCCATCTGGATTTCGGAAGACATTGGGTCTTCCTCCATGAGGTACAAGCCAGATATTATGGTGAATGTCATTTCAATATTTAAGGCATCGAGTTTGTTGCATCTATTACTGCTTTTGATTATGTAACGTCTGCTTGGACATTATGCTCTTTATTGCACCCTAGCAAGTGGGTCACCCTTGGGGATAGGTTTTCTACTAGGAGGTCTTTTGAACGAGTCATCGTGCCATTCCCTACCATACTAGTCACTTTCCACACTTCATCCCCTCATCTCCTTATCTTTTGGGATTTTCAGGTGTACTGACCCAAGAAGGGGTTATCCCTCATTTCATGGGAAGAAGGGGTTGAAGGCCCAGAGGCTCGTAGCTGGCAAAAGATAAAAGCCAATCATTAACCTTCTAGATGCTCGCCCAGGAATCCCGAGGACAATGAAATGTCTCTCATAAGAAACTAATGGGACCCGTAAAAAATAACTAATACAAAATGCCAACCAAGGTGGAGCATGTGTGGGCATTGTTTTTAATGCTTAGGTAGAATCCCCACACATGTTTTCAACTTGGGGAAGCATAATGTGACCAGGGTAGAGTCAAGGTGGGCACAGTTTCTCAAGCTTAGGTAGCATCCCCACCTTGGCTTCAACCTGGAAACATCTTAAAACAATAAAAGGCAATAAATGGGCTTGGAAAAAGGTTGCATTGAAAACGAAAGTGCAGCACACCCTCTACAAAGGAACCCATAGATGAGACACTACAACCCTTTGTATGTCATGAACCCCATGCCCAAAGGTCTTCCCCCCATCCAAAACACCTCATCCACATGAATTAGAAGGAGGTCCCCTTGGGAAACACTCCTAAAGGTGAGGAACAATTCACCCAATAGGTCGTTTTGTCAACCCTCCCATACCTAAACTCAACAAATTGCATAGGGTCTTTGAGCATTGGTTTATTTTGATGAGGTGGTTTGGATCTACATGCTTAGATGGCTCTTTTATTGATTTGATTTACTCATCATGATGCATTTGACTTGAGATCCTTGGAGGGCGTATCCATTTGTCTTTGGATGACCTAGTTGGTGGACAGTTTTGGAAGAACAAGCCTAGCTTGGGCTTCCATGGGGATTGAAGCCCATGTGTTGGATGCCAAGGGCCCACACTCTGAACGATGATGACATGCTTTTAGGAGGCCTAGAGGACACCTTGGAGAATCTTTCCCAGCCTCTACATGCCAAACAACTTGCTTGAAAGGGTCAAAACGTCACCCTTTAAGGGCTTGACGTCAGACACTTGGCACTTTTTGAGTAAGAGGCCCATGGATCGTGGAAGAAAGGTTGTGGTTGAAGACTATTGGCCTTTGGAGGCCTAGTGTTCCCTTATCCAAAAGTGCCAAAAGTTACCCAAAAGGGGGGTGACGTCTTCTTTTTGGAGTTTCTCTTATGTGCAAAGTATGAATTAAATAATATTATTTTTGTAAAGGGGCAAGATAAGGGTTGTTGACCCCTTGTCTTGTGTTTTACCCTAAGATTTGTGGACAAACTATGTTTAGAGGATTTGTATATATATAGAGATCAACTCTTTCATTTTTCATCATAGCTCTCCCATTGTGACAAGACTAATGGTTGATATTTTCACTATACTTGAGCATTTTGGTATCTCTCTCTCTCTCTTGAAAAAGAGTTTTGGTGTTATCTCTTGGTGAATGGATGAGGCTAAGTGGTGCACACCTCTTGGAAGCTTCTTTACTTGCTCTTGAATGGTAAATGCTTGGTGAACTCGAGTTTGATCTCTCTCTCTCCCTCTCTCTCTCTCTCTCTCTCTCTCTTGGAATTCGTAAGGAAAATATGCATTTGTTGGTCATTTCTTGTTTGTTCTTGGTTATTGTTGGTTGAAACCCTAGGAGGAGTCTGTTGCATACACCCTCCATTAAGCTTCATCTCATTTGTTAAGTATATATGTCATTTTTTTGCAAGGGTTTCCAGGAGAAGTACTCTCCTACTTTCGCCCTAGTTTGATTGACATGCCCTAGGGAGTAAGAGGATTTACACCCCTAGGGATTTTGTTGGTCTAACTTGTTACTTAACGACTCCATTCAACTAATCTAATTTTTTTGCATTGGAGAAATAAATTGTTTGCCTTGGTAAAGGTGTTTTGGTGAGATATCAATCTTGTTCAAGTTGGAATCTTTTGTGGATGCCTTGAGGTTGCCAAACCCTCTAGAGCGTCTTAGCTCTCTTGATCTTCTTGGAGCTATAACAACTTAAAAGCTACAGCTATTCGGGCTGTATCAAATCATCTTGTTTTCTTGATTAACTTGCAATTTGACCATGGAAATTTGCTAGTAACCCATTGTTATTATTCGACTGCTAATTGCTGAAATTTTGGTTGGATTACTTGCTCTTTTTTGTGGTTAAAAGTTGTTGCTGTAGCAAATCACTTCTACAGCCACTTGGCTGTCATAAATATACTTTGAAAACTTATCATTATAGCCAACTAAATACCACTAAAGTCGTGCTAAATTGTTGAGAACTAATCTACATGTTTTATGCTTCATAACTCAACTAATCTTTGATGCTTTAACTGGTTAAATCTCCGGTAGTTATTTGATTTCATTACTGATATATATATTTTTGTTGACTGCTGCAATTAGGGACAGCAAGCTTTAACTTGTTTGTCCACCTAACATATGCTTCATACAGTTGGTTTTCTTGTGTCTCGGGCAGGTACAAACACTCTCAGCAGGTACCCAAGGACTTGGTAACCTTAAACCACTCCCGAGACTCGTTCTGAAGCCTTCTTCCATCTAGCAACTTGACCTATAGGGACTTTCATTTCATCATCTCACTTTCCATCTCATTCCCCCCTAGGGTCACCTGGGATTTCCCCCTTGTGGTGATTTTCATCATCACTAAAGTGACAGGAATACCTATCTAAGGTGACAGTGGGTAGGTGTTCTCTTAGTGTTCTCACAGCGCGATCTACTAGGACAGTTTTTTTGTCTTTTTAAGGAGTCTTAGAACTCTCTATATACTTTATTTTGTTTTTCTGACTAGAGAAGTTTGGCCCTACACATGAGGGAGACCCTTGGACTTATATCTCGCTCACTCTGTATACTCCAACATAGATTGGTCCCAGTCCAACAGATTATAGATTTCTTTACCACACTTCTAGCAAAGAGAGGTACCAAGAGACGACTTAAATGGTAGCACCACATCCGCCATCATATCTATTAGACCCTGAAAGGCCTTTAGTGTTCAGCCAACAAGAACCCTTACAGACTTATCACCTTCGATCTTGGGACGGCTCATACTGCACCAACAGTCAGGATACATCCTCCAGATCTCAATTGCAAGTTGCAGCACCCCATCGACAAGAAATATTTCATTCTAGATCTTCATGTTCTTCCCACTCCTCCAACCAATAATCTATCAAAAGTTTCTTCCCTTTGGCCTCAAATGATTTTTCAATTTTTCAAACAACTAAAGAAACCCGCTCCCTCTTGCCCTTTTATGAGCAAATGTAACAATAAGTAACCCCTTTGTTCTCAACCCCCTACTTTCCCTCTTCAAAGTGAACAAAAAAATCCAAAGATCAAAAAATTTCTTGACTTGATTGATATTTTCCATTTTCTTGCAATATATTGCCGATATATCACCTGATATATTGCGATATATTCAAATTTTGAAAAATAGCGAATTTTTCCAGCAATAATATTGCCAAGCTGAGTGAATCACGATATATTGCGATGTTTGCAACAGTGGAAGTTTTTGGCAATTGGCTCTCCACAGTACTTGCATGGTTTTGCACCATTGTTTTGTTTCTCTACTAGGTTTTAGACTTTAGATCTTTTTCAAGATAGGCACATGCCTTTTTAGAGGGATTGGGGATGGTGTTTTGGTCATCCTCTTCAACAATATGACTCTTGACAATTGTATTTGATATTGCATCATCAAGATCCATTATCCTCAGGTCTCAATGCGAGATGGGTGTCTATTCACTCAAAAAATAGATGGGTGCACAGACTTCAATGTTTGGTCAATTCAGCTTTCTTATAAGCTAAGGGTATTTGCCTGGTTGGTGATGTATCGGGGGATACCATCCAAGGACAGTTTGGTTAAAGCGGTCTCTCTAATGGCCTTTGCCCTATCTCTCATCGCTCAGATACGATGAAGCATATTTTTTGGGAGCGCCAATTTGCCAAGAGTTCTAGAAGTATTTGCAGAATCAGTATTCAATGCTGCTTCAGGGCAGGGTTCATTGGCATGCTGCCTTGTTTGGAGATTGCCAGTCTCTAGTATGTTCTCCCTTCACTGGGTTCCAGCAGTGCTTGAGCATTTCCGCCTTATTCTCTAGAAGAGCAGGTGTAAGACTTTTTTTGAGTATGAATGTACACCATCAACTCCTGGTTAATATAAGCCGTATTTTCAACTGAAAAAATCTCCATCTTATGACTTTGATTCACTGCAGAGAGTTTTGTTCCCAATAACCTCCATAACCTGCATGCACTCAGAGAGTCTCATCCCAAGAGCCTGACTTAAAACCATTAACCAAATTCCAGTTTAATGAATGGTAAGCAATCGGCCATGGAAAATAGGAGAAGAGCTTTTGGAGATGATGCCCACCATGCCCAAATGTGATGACAGACTGCATGAAATGACAACCATATGACCACTACAAAAAGGCTCCTGCACCATTCTTACAAATTGACCAATATTTAACATGCATAGTTCTACAGTTCAGTTTTCTAACACTACGTTAGCATTCAATGGCATTCATTGTTCCAAATCATCTTAAAAAATTATCAAGGCCCAAGGGTCAAACCCATTATTTCAAGCTCTGTAAGAAAATTGTTAAGTAAATCTAAACACAGTAGACAACATGTTAAACAAGTTCTTCATCTACTTTATATCATACCTACCTACAACTCATCACACTATAGACAGCCTGTATACACTAACTAGTAATAATCATTCTCATTCTCCTGAATGAGCTCGCCCAAAACTAAACCAAATCTCAACTATAAAAAAGAGATACAACTTAAAACATCATCAAAGGCTCAAATTAAATTTAAAGACATAAAAAAGAATTGGGTAAAAGTAATTTACCACAGTAAACTGCATTTTGATGTCCCCTCAGCTTCTTGATAATCTGTATTTTTTGTAACAGAGTAGATGGCTTTACTATAGCATAACATGCTGCACGAACAGATGGAGCGCGATGATGCTTTCCAAAACCACCTCCAATTTCTCTCAAACTCAGGCCATGAACTTGATTAGCTTGCAAATGTGGCCAGCGAAGGTAATTTTCACCTTGGCATGCCTGTTTCGCATCCCTTCCCCTCTCAGCTGTCATTTGATACAACATATATCAAACTCAAGAGAACATATTGAAGTAAAGCAGCTGCATCACATTCAACATATATCAAGCTGAAGAGAACAAACTCAAGTAAAGCAAATGTATTAGATACAACATATATCACGCTCAAGAGAACAATTCAGGTAAAGCGACAGATTCAACATGAGTTCATTGAAGATAAGGTGAAGCGACAAATTCAACATGAGTTCATTGAAGATAAGGTGAAGTAACAGATTCAACATGAGTTCAACAGTTCAATGAAATTATTTTAACTAAGTCCTCATAATCAATGTATAGATAAGGATAGAGTAACATAAATAAACCATAAAAAGGAGAAACATATAACTGAACATTTACTAAAAACAGAAGAAACAACCCAATAAAGGACTCTTACATTCCAGAAGGGAGAAAGCGCTTGATCCCAGAAGTGTTGGAACATCGGCTCCGGTCACATTCTTTGCATCAGGCACGCCTAAAGAAACTGCAGAGCTTTTCAACAGCAATTGTTGCAAAAGCTTTACTAGATGATTCTTCTCAATGTGGGGATATCTACATGGAGTATAGAAAAGTACATCGACCCATGTCAATAGTTACTCCACGATTTGCTTGATTCAGTCAGCTTACTCATATCCATTACCAAAATAAAACATTTAGATTTTAGTCACACAATGACAACCAAAACACACCAAAATATAGTTTACAAAAGGGCACTGGAGACAAGATAGATTGGGTAATTTTATTAATGTCAAACAAATGACCACAGATAGGTCAATGGGACTGCTAAGTACAAAAATATCAATACAATCTGAAAATCTACAAAATAAACAAAAATTATCAAACATCAATTACAGTAACTTCACAATTGTCACTTTGATTTGACAGGTATCGAGACGAAATAAATTGGCCAACCAAAAGCAGTTTACAGAGAACAGAGACTTCCCAACCTTGAGGTGGACATTACTCAATTTGAAAACTCATACGATCAATAAAAAATACAATCTAAAATTTTTGTGAAATTTTATTATTGATACTAAAATTGAACAGGTTACTCTGTCAAATAATCATACTAAGTTTTCTCAACATCTAGTGCAATGAGTGATATAAACAAAGAGAGAGAAGTTACCTCTCTAATTCTGATCAGATCAGTTTTGTCTAAGTATTAGAGCAGTACAACAAAGGATGACACTCAATATTACAAGGGCTAAGTGTTGTCATGTAGATGGCCAGCATTTAGAAGCACTGTTATTAACTTATTTGATGGTAAGAAGATAGCAATATCAATACTAAATTCTTTGTCTATTAAGTAGAAAAGAGTCACTCAATGAGTTGTTTTTTGTCAGCAATGGGCATTACAATTTCCAACATGATGAAATCAGAAATAGGCATCCTTAAATCTAATTAACATGTTTCTTTGAATGGACAGATCCCAAAAATTTTAACCACGAGAGGTTAACAGGGTTGGTGAAAGCAATTGGTGTCTTAGCCTCCACCGGGGTTTAAATCTCACAAAAGTGGCCAGCACTCCCCCGTGAGGGTGGCCAATAATCGACAGAACCATCATGGTTGTTAAGTCAGGTCGGGTGGCCTCACACCCCTCCGAATTAATTCTGTGAATGGTGTCCCACTTTGTTGCCTCTTTATTGATACCACGTATTAGTACATCTTGGAGTTCATATACATGTTTATTTAAAAATGAGATTATAATTTATATCAAAAATCAAAATGCAGCACAATTATTATATCACCATTCACTGCAATCATGCAGTGATGTTGATAAAGATAAATCTTTTCAAGGGCAGGTATGCTCCAAAAAAATGAATACCCAAACAAATTGGCATCGTCTGCATAGTACTGTAACTATTTCCATTAATATTTTCATCACATGACAATGCAAAATAGACATAATGTTGTGATATTCATAGAAACTTCAGTATCCATAAACCTAGACTGAAATTCAACTAGATCATTCATAAGTAGTTTCTGTTAATTGAGTCAGATTACACTACCAAACTTTCTTTCAATATTGAAAACAACATTTGGAAAAGTGCTGCATCCCTAGAACCACAGATTTTTAAGTGCTTTACCTTTCAACTAATTGAGCATAGCTCAATGGAAAAGACAACCCTTCGTCATCCTCATCGCCACTATGTAACCCAGATCTTGAATACCAGGCATGATATCGCCTAGGGAGAAGCTTATGTTCCAGAAGCTCATTCCAGAGTTGACCACAAGTTCTATGGCATGGACCACCTGATAAAAAATGCATGATCAAAAAATACACTTCCCTAAGATCAATATCTACATCCTCCTCTGTAGGAATGTCCACTCTTTTCACTGCCCCATCAAGATGAGCCTCCTCATTAGTCCTCCGAACAAGAGAAGGCATGATTGCAGAAGGTACTCCAGCAGCTGTGGCTGCATCACACAAGGGTGCTTGTTTGCGCACCGCCATTTTCCAGTACCTGCCTGAAATATGAAAAAAATGTTCAAATGCTGAAATAATCAACTAAACTTCAATAAATGCACTAAAACAGCAACATCAGAAAGGCAGTGGTAGAAAGCTGATAACACTTTGTCAAGATGTACTGAGAAATTTCAATAAACACTTGAAGACACATCCTCATCTTCCAAACATGTCTGTGCAATCTTAAGTTGCAAAACCATTTGAACATATACAATGACAACGTGTTCATGTTCTGCGATTTACATATCTACTAAAGCATCAAAGGTTACACGTGAAACTGGGCGCACTCTATTCTCGAATTGCAACAAAACCCTTTCTTTACCCTTATACTCCTGTTATATAAAAATCCAGATAAGGATCTTTCAAAACCAGATCGTGTTTGAATTCTTGTAAAATTATACTCTGTTTTAAGAGTATCAGAGGAACAACATAGGTTAAAAATTAAAAAAAACTTGCTAATCATCATTTTCACTCATCCTTGTTCCTTGTCTCTTGTGATTTAACAATAAAAAGCGGTAGGATCATGTCTATATAGCTTTACGGCAATTTTTTGTGCTTGTGGAAATATAGGTTAAGAAATACCCTTTGACGTATACATGATGCATTTGATTAACCACACAATCAAAGTCATATACAGAATTTAAGAAAGATGTATACCATATGGCTCAACTAGGGTAGAATTAATGATGTTCATTGTTTATAATGATATGACAAACTTAAGTGAAACTAATTTGCATATAAATCAGTCTGATTTTAAATTTCAGAAACTAAAATATCGTTCTCCAGGCCTAACATTGTACTAAACAGTAACATTAAAACTGCATAAAAATGTAATATTTAGTAAGGGGAAAGACTAAGTCACCTGACATGGGGACACAGAGGACATGGAAATACGAGTATCCAACACAGGCACAGGGACCCCCAGAAACAGGACACGTTACAATTCATAATTTTAATTTTAATATATAAATTATATATATATTTATATATATATATATATATATATATATATAATTTATATAATAAAATTATAATTATAAATTACACATACAAAAATGAAATAATTAAACTGTAAACATTTACATGATGATGATACAAATTCAATCATACAACTAGTATTACTACTAACTTAGTAAGTACTAACTTAATAACATAAATGATGACATTGCCAACTCAACACTGTTGTCCAAACCCATATCATCAGGAAACACATCCCACATCTTTGTCTTTCCCTTCAACCACTCTTCTCTCTGTCTAGTGCCTGCAAATAAGACAGAGGTCGGTGTGCACATACACCTCTAAGACACTTGACACGATGACAAAGAGAAGAGTTCAACATAAGAGTTTATACTTAAGTGAAGGGTACATTTTTACTGGGGTCGTGACAGAAGAGTTCAACAATCAATGCCACCGACATCGAGGTACATTAAGGGCTTGGTGCCCTTGATTAAATGCCATTTCCATACCCTCATACATGATAGAATCCAGTGGAAACATTGCAATCCTGCCAATCTTGAAATCGTGAAAACCGTTAAGTCTGCTGAATTTTGAATGAGACCTAAAATTCTACTTTCTCCATATGAAGTCCAATGAGGTTGGAACCACTGTCAAACATCCTGAAACAATTAATGATAATGTTAAAAATTTAAGTAAAAGGACCTCTTTAAGGATCCCTGGCAGATTAACCCTTAGCTCCACACTGAAACACCTCACAACTGCAACTTGCATGAGAAAACATGAGCCAGGGTCCTTTTCTGAGCAGGACACGCATCCTGTGAACATGACACGTTGCAACTTTGTGTCGGACACCAATTAGGTGGAATTGTGTCCAACACGTTGAACACGCAACACCACAGGGGATTTGGACGTGTCATGTGACTTAGGGGAAAACCTTCAGCCATCAAAATCCTTAATAATTAAATGATTAAAGCTGCAACAGGATGTAAAAAAACAAAGGTTTGATACAGTATAAGATGCAGTGATGTTGAATATCAGAGTAAAGATAACTAATACAGTAATTGGGTGAAATTATACCAGCATTAGTCACAGGATCTCATCAGAACTCTGCAGTTTGATCTAGACTAGTACTAGGATGAGTGACCTACTGAGAACTCTTACTGTTGCACCTTTTTTCATGCATATTGAACTGTACAAAGTGTAGAGGAGTTAATCACAACCTGAAGAAGCACAAGGAAGATGAAAAGCACATCCAAGAAAAGCCTTGGACCTAGCAGGCAAAAAAGAGATCAATGATATCTGGCATGAAGGATGCAAGAGATAAATTGATATCTGGCATGAAGGAAGCCTTGGAGATTCAAATGAATGAGTAAACAAACTAGTACAACGTCTCTCAGATGCCCTCTCGCCAGACAGTCACACCAGCACCAGTCAAGTATTTTTTTCAATTGAAATTTTCTGAATCTTCTCACCAACAGTCCCTGTGTTGCTTTCAGTTGTATTTGAGGCCAATCAAACCTCCTTTGAATTTAAGCCCTTCTGATATTTGCTTGCAGCACTCTTTCACTGCCTTGTGTACTCTCCTCAACTTATTTTAAATATTACTGGAATCCCCCTTTTGTTTCTTGAAAAAACAAAAAACAGCAAAACAACAGGTGACTTTGCAAAAAGCTTTGGATGTTAGTTAGATAAGATAATTTTATTAATGTCCAACAAATAACCACAAGTGTAGGTTAATGGGACTAAAAGAGTACATCCAGTGTAGGTACAAAGTGGTAGTGTGAAAGCAACTCCTAGTGCACATGGTCATTTTATCGGTTTTGCCATGCAATTTGATGTGACCATTATAGCTGTTGACATTCGATGTGCCAACAGATACTGTTGGCATGTTACTTGATGTGCAACACTTTCTTTTTGACACGTTACATGATGTCAGAATAAGTTATTTTTCTGAATCCTTCTAACGTTGACAGCGGTCAGCAGAGGGTTATATTTCTACAATAAAACCTCCAGTTTATTAATATATTGCATTAGGTGAAGAGATAAAGTCCAGTAGCTAATGGTTAGATCTAATGATTGCCCACTATAACTCAAAGAGATCAAATGCAGCATAAAACATGCATCCTCGGTCAGGCAAGCCTTTCAACATACAAAAAACAGCTTAAATGAGTCTAGATGTTTTTTCCTTCAATTATTGTTAGAGCTTACGACGTACCCTTGAGTAAATCATAAGAGTCACCAACTTCCCCCTGCCTTTAAATGAAAGCTGTTGACTTACATCGACGGTAAATTATTCGAAACCAATTTGAAAAGTAGACTGCAATTCAACCCTTCACAACTTTAAACATGCTACATAGGGTGTACTACACAGGGTCCTAATTTAGTGAGTGAGTGTTCCTATTTCCTCATGAAAGAAGCCTGTACCCTCTATTCTCTCAAAGCTCAGATTTGATGCATCATTCCAC
Source organism: Picea glauca (assembly GCA_000966675.3). Classification (NCBI taxonomy): domain Eukaryota; kingdom Viridiplantae; phylum Streptophyta; class Pinopsida; order Pinales; family Pinaceae; genus Picea; species Picea glauca. The sequence goes on along the minus strand of JZKD02S0814934.1, from coordinate 170,932 downwards.
TGCATGCAACAATAACATCCAATACATTGTAGCTTAGTTTTTTCAAGTATGTATCTGCTTAAGACTTAAGTTTTCAGCATGTATAGGCATCACTGAACACTGACAAGGAATTAAAATGAAAAAACTGAAAAAAGTAACACCCCGCAAAGGAGTTCAATGTTTCTTTAAGCTAGTTGTGAGAGAACTTTTGGAGCTTAACGTATGGCATAATGGCAGCATAATAAACCAAATAAGATACTAATGAGTAAGAAAATGCTGTGCTTCAATAGTGAAGAGAAGGTTGAGTTCAGTTTAGCCACAAAAATGGGAACTAATCACATCATCATATAAACAATACAAGGATTTGATATCACCTATTCTGATCAGTGTCAGACTGTCAGTTGAAAGAATCCATGTAGGAAATTGGCTTCGAAATTTATGGTAGTAGGCTCATACATTCACTAGAGATAAAAGGTTGATGTGGCCAACAATCACCCAAAGGCTGTCCACTAAGAGTGAAAACCCACGACAATTGGGCTTCACATACCTGTTGCTAGAATAAATAGACTATGCCAGCATCCTAAATTGAGTGTGCTTATACTAACACCTTAAAATGGGAAGTCAACCTTATCAACAGATCTGGGTTCAATCCCAAAGAAGAACATGCTGCCAATTTGGGGATGAGATCAGATAAAAGTCCAGGGTGAATTTGACAGAAAAGATACCCCTCAGTGTCGGGTTCATAGCCAAAGGTCATCAGATTATAAATCTGACAGTGTAAAGGAGTTTGACCCTCTAATGTCAAAAAAGAGGTGACAAAAAAAATGGCAAGTCAACCAAACATACGCTCTCAAATAAATGCAGCCACCCACAATAATCTAAATCCAAAATAGCTAGCCACTCTATAAGCAAGCAATTGTTCCAACTCCAACCTGCTTAGGACCTGTGTATAAATGTGGCATGGCATTTTACGGTCCATACACCTGTGTATAAATGTTGAGAGAATGATTCGAAGGTTTAAATCTCAGACACATAGACGCAACCAGGGCTAAGACACACTAGAAACAACACACCCATGTGAGCAGACCCTCTGATAGAGGAGATCCTGCTAGGTACAATGCCATACATTTATAGAATACTTTGTGGTCCTACAACGCCGTACATTTTATAGAATAGTCTGTGGTCCTACAACGCCACGCATTTTATAGAATACTTTGTAACCCAGTATAGATACAACAAGTGCCATTGCAGTAAAACAGATATCATGCCCTCGTAAGTGGATAGTTAACTTTAAATAGCACTGGTTGGTAACATAGATCTTCCAGGCCAAACTGTTGCTGAAATGGATGACTGCCATAGGCTGCTTCCAAACACCGTTTCGTGTTTAATCAGCACAACATTGAGATACGCTGCTGCTTTACATGAAGGGCCATTGTGATTGGAGATATGGGTAGGTTAAACTCAAAAGCTTACGCCCAGACACCGGACTTCTTAGGTACCCACCATCTAGCATGGTTTGCGGAACAATACCAGCCATCAAAGCCCCAAAATATGAGATCTTACCAGTTTCAGTTACTCAAGGAATTCCGCAAATGCTTTAAATTAAAAATACTCAATGGATGTACCTTTAACAGCATCGTAAGAACGTCACAATCCATGCATAAAGGTCAATCGGTCTAGAAAGTACAATCGGTGATATCAATCTGTAGGGATGGTATAGGCTACCCCGAAAGCATAAAGCAAAATATAACATGATCAACAAGATAACATGACTTTAAATATTACATAAAAGAAAGAAGAGAGAGAAGGGAACCCTGGTGAGAGAATTTCAAAGCCCCGTTTGACCAAGAATCGTCAAAACAACCCAACGGCTTATATTGTTGATTTACATAGAACACATATATTGGGCATCTCTAAGCCAACAGAAATTTTGCAAGAGTCGTCTCTAGAGAGGAAGCTATGAATAGAGGAGTCCCATATTTTTGTAAATAATAAAATCCTCTGCTACCTTCTAATTTATTTTGCCTCTACAATAAATCTACTCCTGTACTAACAGTATTCGACCCCCACTAGCAACCATGCCCTTGAGAAAAACTAAATGTTTTGGTGACTTCAAATGCTAGGGTAAAACTCAGCATGTGCCAATTACAAAAAAAAATTAAAAACAACACATATTTATCTGTTTGACGAGTTATTTTTTCCTTATCAAACGGATTTCTATATGCTTCATAGAATCCATTAAAGGTCACGCAAGAACCCCGTTTTACACACGTTAAGGGTTTTAAATTGGACTTACATGCTAACTCATTCAAGACGGCATCCTCATTCTCTCCGAATTTTCTCCAACGTCAGCCAGGTGAAAACCCCTAAAAATTTCACTCAAAAACGATAAGCAAGAGCTCTAAAATTCATTCCTTCGCATCCTTGTCATTTCTTTCCAAGCCCTGCGTCTCTCAGCCCACGGTTTCACAAAACCTAATTTAGGCAAAACAAGCCCTGGCCACAAAATTCCATGCAGAATAACCTCCAAAAACTTCTAGCGCTCTTTAGAAACCCTCCCGGCGGCTTCGCAGAGCCGAATCGACGGCTAAAAGCACAATTCCCGCGAAAATTCCGGCCCGCTGCACGAAAGAAGGATTAAAAAGACATGGAAAGAGGAAATTTATATATAAAAACTCCGATAAATTGAGATCCAATGCCAAGCCTGACAATTTACCAATTCCGCTAAACTGTCTATACCTTGTCAGATCAAATGCAACGCCGCAGACGCCCGTAAATTCATTTCTTGTGGTCGAATTTGAGATTCCACGCTTGAAAAATAAACCCTGCAATTCAATGATATACGCGAAGAGCGAAGAAAACCCGATGATAAACTGTCTTGCGAAGGCCGATGGATTGGCATTGGCACTGGAATTGAGGTTAAATGGACCACCGGCTTCTACAGAATACAATTATAGAAGATGAATAGGGAGGAGTTTAAAAAATAGAACCCTATTTTTTAATATATAAAAAAATAGAAATTACAACCCTTTTGTATATTAATTACCATTATTAAATAAGGTTAATTGCATATAATTATTGTAAGTCCTTTCTAGTTCCATTTATTGCGATGATTAGTATTTCGAGATGAAACTATTAATGAAGCCATTTCGGTTTTTTTTTAATATTTTAGAGAATAATTATTTCCGAAAAAATTGGAGAGATGCTTAGTTCCATCCATGTTTCCCAAACCAACTAACTTTGATGGTATGGTTTCACAATCTAACTAACTTTTGACACTCCCATTTCGATCAAATGACCTCCATGGATTTGAATGGAATGACCTCGGTTTATTTTTTATGTGGATTGTTTATCCTTAATAAAAAAAGTCTTAGAATTCAAAATTATAGATATTTTGATGAAGATCAAACGAGAGAGTTGACCACATGTATCCTTTGACAAAAACCCAAACCAAAGTTTTGAGAATCTTTTCAATATATATATGAATCAATTCCCAAGAAATTGTACCCTCCAATGGGATGGGATTGGGTTCTCTCATGCCCTCCTTGAGAATGGAATCTTGTGTGTTAGTGGCAAAGGGATAATTGAGAAAGATGTAGGTTAGTGTCAATTTACTTAGGTTCAAGAAGGTTAAGTCGTGAGGAGTTTAATATTTAGATGTGATAGGCATATTTGCAAGGCTCAATACCCTTGTAACCTTTGCATTACTTGTTTTTTTCAATGGTAACTTTGGAAGTTTTACATTTTACTAAATTTAATGCATTTGTTAATGATTTTAAGAGTTTAGAAGGAGATTTTATTGTTTTTAACTAATCTAGTTCAGTTAAGATAAATAGAGTTTTACTAACTTTATATGTTAAATTTAATGTGTTTGAGAATGATTTTATGAGAATAGAAAAAAGTTTTATCGGTTTTTACAATTCCAGTTTAGTTAAGATGAATAGAGTTTTGTCAACTTTCGATATTATTTTGCTTTGTTTATATATACAAATGACATTTATCTCATATCTTTTTAGTGATCTATATAGATTGCTTTATTTCGTCTAAGTTAACACTTTGGTAGGGATTAGCGGGAGGTTTTATTGTTTTTTACAAATAATGTTTGGTTAAGATAAATCGAGTTTTATCAATTTTCATGTTAAGCTTAATGCATTCAAGAATGGTTTTACAAGATTAGAGAGAGGTTTTATTGTTTTTAACAAATCGAGTTTAGTTAAGGTAAATAGAATTTTATCAACTTTCAATGATAAATTTAATGCATTTGAGGATGATTTGACAAGATTAGAGGGAGGTTTTATTGTTTTTTGCAAATCGAGTTCAATTAAGATAAATAGAGTTTTATTAACTTACAGTGTTAAATTTAATGCATTTAAGGATTATTTGACAAGATTAGAGGGAGGTTTTATTGTTTTTTACAAATCGAATTTAGTTAAGATAAATAGAGTTTTGTCAACTTTTAATGTTAAATTTTATGCATTTGAGGATGATTTTACGATATTAGAAGGAGGTTTTATTGTTTTTTTTATAAATCAAGTTTACTTAAGATAAATAGAGTTTTGTCGACTTTTAAAAAATTTCGTTATATATATATATAAGTGTTGTTTATCTCATATCTTTTTAGCGATCTACATAGGTTGTTTTTTCGTCTAAGTTAAGACACTAGAGGGGTAAAGCACTCATCAACACTTTGGTAGATAACACTCATACTACTTCACATTGTTCCCTAGGCCACAACACTTAGGCTTCGGTATGTTCCACATCAAGGGGTCCTAAGAGGAGCAAATCTACTCAAGGACATTGACACTGCAAGACACCCACTCATACACACATTACTAGCATATTTCTTACTATTGAGAGTTTTTCAACTTTCCATGCTACCATTACTTCTATTTCTTCTTTAATGTCCACATCCATCACCATCAAATGTCTTCGATGTCCACATCCATCACCTTCAAAAAAATGTTTGATGTTTAGTTAGTCAAAAACTAAAACAAATATATTTGAACGTAATATAAGTGATAACATATATCTCAAAAAAATGTTTGATGTTTAATTAGTCAAAAATTAAAACAAATATATGCGAATGTAATATAAGTGATAACATATATCAACATTGGGTGAGTTTTGATTCCTATAAGGGTTTTTTCCTATATTCATCTTGAGGTAGTGGTCCAACATGTAATTACCTAGAGAAATCATATTAAATGATCTTGTGTCCCATGCACACATAAGTGGATCAAAACCCAACCCCGTGTCCTTCAATTTTTTCACCCAAAGGGGTTGGATCCATTGATGCGGAGCAAGGGTTTTTTCACCAATAATCAAGGTTCAATTCTAGTGAAGGTTGTTCATAGAGCCATGGGTCACCTTGATGTAGAGGTCGAGTGTGTGGTTGCACGCAAAGAGAATATATTAAATGATCTTGCGACCATCCACACACAAGCAAATCAAATCTCACCCCCGTGTCATTCAAATATTTTAACCTCGAGGGCTAGCTTGAGTGGTATTGAGCCAAACATGAATCCTCTCAAGATTGGGAGGTCGTGGTTCGACTCTTTAGAACCCCTCAAGGTTAGGCATAGTGATAACGCCAACGGTTTACCTTGTTTACCATCTATGGATCATGAGGAAGTACTAAGTAGATTTTCCGTGAAATTTTCCTTGGAAAAAAAGTGATAACATATTTGGTGAAAAGAAATAAAAATGATAATCTACCATTTAAAAGTTAGAAAAAACTTATTGTCTCTCATTATTTCCTCACCATCATGTGAAAGATGTAAGGGTTGACATAGTTAAGAGTTTTTGCAGGGGGATTATCTATGATCCCAAAGGAACTTCAATTGCATATTGCGCTTGGGGCCTAGGCAGTGTCTCAAATAACACAACTGAGGCTTATGCCCTTTGGGAAGGTATCAGACTTGCAAAAGCAATGGGGATTCATAAACTAACTATCCCGGGTGACTCTATGTTAGTGATCAGGGTGATCATTAAAAGGAATATCACTGCGAATAATGTTTTCATTGGTGTAATGTCTCGTTCTCTAGCCCTCCTCGTTGAAATTGAAGAATATAACTTGGTCCATATTAAGAGGGAGCACAATTCAGAAGAAAATTGTTGGGCCAATGTCAGATCAAGCCTATAAGAAGGTGAAATAATAGTAAATGGGACTAAGGGGATGCTACCCATACCATAATCCATATGACTAGTGCAATAAATCGGTGGGACAAGTAGCACGTCAGTGACTTGAATAACCATGTGAAAGGGTAGCTCGAACATTTGTATGACCTCGAAGTTGATGGGTGCATTCATTTTAACTTGTGCGAATGTAGGTTATCTTGGGGGATGGCTCTAGCCATGAATTTCATTCCTTACCGTGGAGGTGAAGACAAGTGTTGTGTGTTGTGGTTTCGTTCTAAGGAGCTCGGGGCTATAAGTTGCAAGGGTTCGAGGATTCTAGACTTCTTACGTTCAATACCGGTGACAAGTCGACAACTGACCATGCTTCCCCTAATAACCAGGTTTCTCTTTCTTGATTTTGGTCATTCCAAATCTCAGGGTTCTGTTATTTTAAATTTCAATTTGGAGGTTTTCTTCTCCTCTTTGGTTTTGTCAACCTTAGTAGTGGGCCCATATATGGGATGTGGTATGGTAATTTTGGATACTTTTTCTTTGGATATGTTTTTAATCCGGGAAGTGGGTTATTTGGTTGCTTGTGGCTTGGCAATCCTGGCTACTCTCCTTCCCCTATTTCGGCCTAGCCTTGTGATGGGATTATTTGCAACCTATGGTCTGGTTATTTTGGGTGCCTATTTGGTGTAAATATGGATCCTACCTTGAACGATATCAAATGTATCCTCCATCGACATGAGGAAATTATCGAAGCCAACAACACGACCCTTCAACAAGTAACAGTTAAACTTGGGGAATTGGAACAAACAATAACAAATCTCTCCCTATGCATCAATAGTCTAGAAACAAAGTGTCAATTTTTGAAATCATTGGTTCTTCCATAGTATTCTCAGTCATCCTCCACCAATCAAGCTTCAACAGTTTCTCGCGTTAGAAATTTAGAGGAAGAACAGGGAGGTCGTGATGCAGTGCCAATGGAAGTGGAATAAAATTCTCCACCATGAGGTGGAGTGCAGGAGGTCCTAGATTATGAGTCAGTTCATAGTCAATGTTTTACAAAATTGTCTTTTTGTTGGGTCAGTTTGTAAAAGAAATTTGCAATCAAACTATATGAAAGTTTTATAGGAAGATATATATGTTTTTTAGCATTATAGTAGTAGGAGAATCTACAGGTTTTGAGCCTAAATTTTGTAAATCTCTTTTGATATTGTTATTTTCTTTGACGCAACCCCTTATATAAATACATGTTTGTTGTAGTCTAATTGTTCTATGTTTTGGCTCTTTTCCGGTGATATTTTATGTTTAATTTTGCCCGAAATCTAGTGAGAAATTGTTGAATTTGCATATTTGAGTGGTTAATTCTGTATAATACGAGTGCCCCAGGGGTTTGTTAGCACGTTGAACCTATTTTTGCATTCAGAAATGCAATTTAAACAACGAAAAATTGTGATTTTGTGCAGATGTTTATTGTCAGATTCTGATGAAAAAAGTCAAAACGTAGAACAATTAGACTTCATCTATATGCTTCAGTTCCAATTTTAAAAAAACAAAGAGTTTATATATATAAATAGAATGTTGATTATTTTTAGTTCGATTACCATTAACTCCTAGTTAATGAAGAGAAGTCAACCTTCCAACTCCTTAGAAATCTTTAATCAATGAAAAAAAGTCAATACTTTATATATTTCTTTCAAAAACTTTAATTAAAAAAAAAGTCAACATTTTTTTATTAGTAATTTAATTTTGATTGATTTATAGAAAGTTACAAATTTGAACTTTACATTAACTTGATACAAACCTACTTTGACATCGACATAGATCCATTTTTACCTCATTATATTAAACATTGAGAGGGATCAAAAAGAGAAAGCACAAATTTATTGGTGCTTAGAAGACCGAGATTAAATTAATCTATGCTAGTTTATTTTATTTTTTAATTCTTGTTAATTTCTTTTTCTTTTTTCATTTTATGGACTTTAATTTTTTTTTCAATTTAATTTATTAGAGTTATAAACATAATATATTTACTTAAGTTATAAATACATCTCGCTACTCTTTGTACAATAAAAATAAATAAATAAATCAAACCCTATACCTTTCTCAAACTAGAACAATATCTTTATCAATTACCATCAACTCAACCCTACCTCTCAATACTCCCATACCAACTTTACTTTCCAAAATAAAATCATAAAACCTTGAAAATTATATAAAACTACTCATTCTCTCTATTAATTTTCCCTCTTTATCCAACCTTATTGTTTTTTCATGATTTATAACTTTCCACATTCAAGAAGTGGTAAAAGGATCAAAATGTTACTAACAAATTTCCCCACATCATTGCAAATTGAGAATATGTTATCTTATCTATACAATTATAATGATAAATGTGTTGCATGCATCAACAAATTAACTTGTTTTATCAACTCCAACTTGATGGCATGTGAGGGCCCATTGGCTTAATTTGTGCCCCCTTAAGGTGGCAACGCACTTGAAATCATAATGTGTGTTGCTACTCCAATGAAAGCAACTCTCAATAAACATTGATGCTCACATTTCAATGACTCTGGGCCACTCTAAGCGCCCTTTACAAGAGAAAACAACTCTCAAGGAACATCGATGGTTGGATTTCCCAATAACTTTGGAGCAGCCACAAGGATACACATATTAGAAGATTGAACTAACCTTTATTTTTGAAAAAAGTTGGCTTAAGAAATCATTTGATTGAGATGGGGTTTTATATTATTTTTTAAGCAGGAACATGGAAAATGTTTTCTTTATATTTAAGTGTTGGAGTTGATGTTTTGTAATAATATTTAATTATTCATTTAAAATAATATAGAAATATTTGAAAGGAAATATGAATATCAAAGTTTTTAGTTAAAAAAAATAAATCTTGTAAGTAATTTAATTTTTGAATAAATAATGTTGAAGTAATTGTGCTTTATGTAAGGTGGTTAACAAAAATGTAGATAATATGTTAATAAATTGATCATTCTCAATATAGTTGTGTAGTTATGGAGGGAGTTTGAATTAATAGTATGTGTGCAAATTGAATAGGAAGGATCATTTATAGATGAATGTTTAAAAAGATGGTATTAACAAGAAGAAATTAAAAGAATTCAAGGCATTTCCATGTCTAGTGTATTGGGGGATATTGTTGTYCAAAAACCCTATTTTACTTGAAAAGAAAYATATTCCTACKTTATGGCAAGAGTGGGTGCTTTGGTATCAAATATAAAAACTATAGTAGTACTTAGGTTTATTAAGCAAGTTGATGAGCTATGATTTGACGAGTTTGTTCCATGAAGATTTTTTTAYGGAGCTTAGCAATGGGATGCAAATTTCAGTAGTGTTGGGGTGTGATGTTTCTTTCTTGCTCACATTTTATAAGRTTCAAAATTGGAATTGGTCCCAGATCAAATAACTATGTAGAATTCTAATCCCCTCATYTTTTATTAAAGTGTGCAATCGATCGAGGGATAAAGAGGCTAAAAGTGTATGGTGATTCCTCATTAGCTAAAAATTGGATACGAGGGGCTAGCTTTTTGCATAATGTAATCTTAGAGCCATGGGTGAAATTTTGCTAGAGGTTGCTAGAACATTTGAATCTATCTCTTTCACTCATGTCTTTCAAGAATTGAATCAAGAGCCAAACGAGTTGTTGAAGGAAGGCCAATAGTTAGGTGCTAAAATTATCCCTTTTAAAGAAGTAAAGGAAGGAGATTATGGATCTTGGATGGAGCTCTACGGCCTATCCCCCCGCACCAAGCCCACCGAGGCATAAAACCTCAAGTGGGGGCCACAAGTTTTCCCTTCCCCACCCCATTTTCCTCTCCTGCTCCCGTCTTCTCTGCCTCCCGGTTTCAAGTGCCCGTCCCTGTCCCCTGTCCCCTCCGTCCGGACCTTTTCCGCCAGCCGTCACCTTTCCCCCCAAGTGCCTTTCGCGTGCCCTCCATGTGCTTAGGACACATGGAGGCCTCTGACACTAAGTTGGTCGACTACGAGGCATCCCCTCCTGGTCTCCAAGCCTTCGTGTCACCTACGGAGTTTCTAGATTCCCTCTCGTCCTCCCGCCTTTTCTCTCCCACACTTCCTCATTCATTGCCCCCTTGTGCCTCCTCCGTTCACATTCTCGTGTCACCCCCCTCTCGCATGGAACTCCTATGCACTCCTAGCCTCCCTCTCCCTCCTCTGAACCTGTGTCTTCTCCTTGCGCAGGAAAAAAAATTCCCCTGCAAGCTCTCCTCCGAAGGAGGAACAAAGGGTGTCAGGCAGCGATGCCCCTTCACAAAATCGCTCCTCCCGGTGCATCAAGGAGAAAAAAAGAACCGACAAAGATGGTTGTGGGTGACGATATACCCATCAGCAACATCCCCCAGCTCCTGCGGAAGACTCTGGTTGGGAGGTTTCAAGGAGAATCTCCAGGAGAAAAGGCCCTAGCTTGTTGGTTACAAAATCACTGGAAACCCATCTCTGGTTATGCCCTGAATGCACACCTCGTGGCTAGAAGTTGGATCTCTTTTTTCTTTCTCTCAGATGAAGATTGTGAAGAAATTCACGGGCAGAACTGGTCCTGGGGTCCTTCTGGTTTTTCCTTGAAGCCTTGGACTGTGGATTTCAACCCCCTAAAAAAATCTACGATGATTATGAAATTTTGGGAAATTCTTTTCGGACTACCTCTGACCTTCGGGTCCAGGGAAACTCTAAAAGCCATAAAAAACAAAATAGGTTCCTCTGTAAAATTGGAACCCAACTGGGATTCAAAGAAAGACTGTGGGTGGGCTTGGATCTTGGTTGAAGTAGATGTAAGAGAAGGTTTAGTAGCCACTATTGACATGGTTTACACTGGTTTTACTTGGCACCAAAAGGTTGACTACTAGAGACTTCCCTTTAGGTGTCATGGCTACCATGAAATTGGACACCTATCAAGAAAATTTTTAAGAACCCCCCTAAATTTATATGTATAATAAATGGGTGAATCCCCATGACACATGGGAGAGTGTGAAGGTTATTTTATCAATAACATAATATGCATATATAATTTTTTCGTGAATCTTCCACCAAATTATATAATCTTGTAAAATTTGGGTGAATCTTTCACGGAATTATAAAATTTTGTGAAACTGTGGTGAATTTTCACATAATTATAAAACCTTTTAAAAGTCTTGGCGAATCTTTTAAAATCCTATTAATTTAAATAAATTTGAATCAATGTTCGATCTTGGGAGTATTCCAAGAAAATATGGTGCTAAAACATCGTGTTGAAACATGTTGCACACATGAAGAACACTATACAAAATTAATAAGAATGTTCAATGAATGCATATATGTTGGTGCTGAAACACCATGTTGAAACACACACGAAGAAGACTATGTTAATATACTCAAGTGAGACATTGTTGGATGCTAAAATTGCCCCTTTTTTCCTTATCAATTCCATACCATTTTCATCTCATTCTCTTGCATTAATTCATCCCTATTGTTTACATTTCCTATGAGAACATCAATCTTGGAGCAGGTACAATTCATTATTCATTCAACATTGTGTTATGTTAAAAATCAATTCATACTTTACTTGTAAACTAGGATGATGTTTCCTCAGTCCTAATTTGGGTAATTACACAGTCATACATGTAAACCACGGAGATGTGCATACATGCAAATATGTTGGTGTTGAAATACTTGGCTCAGGATGAAACACACTCCATGCACGAAGAAGACTATGTATAATTAATAAGAATGAATGCAGATATGTTGTTGCTGAAACACGTTGCACGCATGAAGAAGACTATGCAGAATTAATAAGAATGTTCAATGAATGGAGATATGCTGGTGCTAAAACACCATGTTGAAACACACACGAAGAAGACTATGTTAATATACTCAAGTGACTCAATGAGACATTGTTGGGTGCTAAAATTGCCCCTTTTTTCTTATCATTTCCATGTCATTTTCATCTCATTCTCTTATGTTTTTTTTTGTAAATAAAAAAGGGGTGGGACCTGTTATATTACCTTAACCAAAATGTACAAAAAAGAGCTGCTTGGGATGCCAGTTGTCCCGCCTAAATAGGAAACCGGGACAGCTGGACATCCCATGCCAAATGTCATCCTGGTCTCAAAATAACTAAGTTTTCCCCTGCCACGTCCCGCCCAGAGGAAACTAGGACGGGCAGTTTTGAAAATGCAACTAAGTATCATAAGTTTTATCTAAAAAGACTGTAAACTAGAAGGCTCAAAGCCGAGCTAATAACAAGATAGGAAAACAAAAACCAAGTCTGGACTTCCATTGACCTGCTATCCTGCGCCCTCGTGTTGGTCCTCTGTCTGCTTCCATCCAGCTGGGAAGGCATATGCACGCACGCAAGTTGGACATTGGTGCCTCAGATGTGTCCTGGAGTGGGCTACGAAGTACATATCCAGTCGTTGTTCAATCCTCGTCAGCCGGAAGGTCTGGTCCTCCAGCAGGCTTCTGATCTCAAAGATAAGGCTGAGGCATTCCCAGTTGGTTGAGGGCGGCTGCTCCTGACTGTTGCCTTCATTGGTGTCCTTGTCATGCCCTGGTGTCTTGTCCTTCGTAGCCTTCTTGAACGAGTCAGAGGGTCTCTCCTCTTCTATATAGTAGGGGGAGTGAGGTGCTTCGGTGCTTTCGGCTTGGGGAGCTACTTTATCGCCAGCGGATGAGGGTCGTCTTCCCTGACCAAAGTCCGAAGGCGGGTGCCAATTTTCAGGTACAGTGAACAACAAGTGTTCCGGAATGCTCTCTRGTATGCCTCCTTCTGGAATCTCTTCGACCACATACGCCATGGGTGGCGTTCGTGTTYTCGCTTTCCTCYGTCGGGTGGCCATGGCGAGAGCTGCCTCGAAGTTTTGTTTTCGCTTCCTCCTGGATTTCGCGGCGTACCATGCCGCTCCTCTTCGTGGTGTCCCTCGCAGTCTTGGCATGGTGGGGGTCTGATGGAATTTCCAATTGCTTCCCTGAGAGGTCGCTCTGCTGCCTGTCACCCAGGGAATTCTATGATATGTCACCTACACTTGCGAGTTCTCAGAGAGGTGGCAGTAATTTTGCTGTTCCGCTGGAGCAAGAACTGCCCAAAGCTGTTCGTTCTCCCCTCCAACAATCTGAGCTATGGAAATGAACAATAGCCGAGTCTCCATGGCTATAATGGCCACTTGAATGGTGCTGGCCAGTCTGGTACAACTCCCGCGAGCGAGAGGCCTCGTCGGGTTAATGCTATCGCGAGGATTCATGGCAGGATTGAATTGTGAGGGGACGCTGCCCGGTGGATGTATTAATGGGACGTCCCGGCTGGCTCCCTCGTGGCTCCCTTTCTCTACGTGTCACCCCATCCGGGGTTTAAAGATGGGGGTTCATATCCCGGTTAAATGCTCCTGCAATGCAATGCAACTTAACATGCCCAATCACCAAATCAACACTCCCATTCGATTGAGAAATGCCTTCGAGAGACTCGAACACGGGTCACACCGTCATTACAAGAGCGACTTACCAATTTGGCTACTTACCCCACCTTCTCATTCTCTTATGTTAATTTGTCCCTATTGTTTACATTTCCTATGAGAACATCAATTCTAGAGCAAGTACAATTCATTATTCATTCAACATTGTGTTATGTTAAAACTTAATTCATAGTTAACCTGTAAACCACGGAGATCTACATATATGCAGATATGCTGGTGTTGAAAAATCATGTTGAAATACGCTGCATGCACGAAGAAGACTATGCAAAATTAATAAGAATGAATGCATATATGTTGGTGCTGAAACACCGTGTTGAAACATGCATGAAGATGACTATGGGCCATGGCCCCACCGATTCCATCATATCCAATTGGCAGAGTTACTCTACCATTTTCATATGTGATCATCAATAATAAGTATCTATCAATGGAAGGTATTGATAAGTTGAACATAATCGCCACCTCAGATAATAGATTTTGCTTGCCAGCGGTCGTCGGTCAGTGCCCGCATGTATGTGTCCATGGTTTACAGCCTACAGGTATGACTGGTCACTATGACATGTGTTTGACATGATACTGTGAAATAATGATTATTCCACGCCCTTCCACATCACCAACAAATGACCAATATCGTCTATTATAGTTGGGGGGTATCCCATCATCCCTGAATAAATTAACCAATCACTGCCATAAACATTCAATCATCATGGTTGTCAGGTTGATTTTTCCCACAAAATTTGAATCACCACCACCTTTCCAAAAATTCCAACAAATATCCTTCCATTGTTTCTATGCGCTCATGCATGTTGAAGCTCCTGGATCTGTGTTGGGAATTTTGAACCTGAAACGCCTTTGCAATATTGTAACAACTAATTACACAGAAGAACGTTCAAAATGGGAGGATTTGTAGTCCGTCATGAACAAGTAACCCTCGACGCCCTGCGTTGGCACCCAGAAGTCTACAAAATATTTGAAGACGCAGGGTGGATAGCATATTTCGAGCGGTTGGAGGGGTTTGACAATGATATTGCCCTAGAATTTGCCCAGAATTTAACATGAATCTATTCACATGTTAGAGGTTTGGAGATTAGTGTAATAGAGGCAGTTATATCCTCCGTTACGAGGCTTCCCAACACTGGCAGAACATGGTTTGGACGAAGGACAACCATTCCTAATGCAAAGACCAATTTCTTGGAGGAAGGAGAGCAAGTGCAGCCTAAAGGACATGGCACAACAATAGAGTCTTTACTTCAACCTTGGGACCAGGTTGTTATTTTCTTGAAAAAATATATTACATGTGAAGGTAAGTACAAGATTGTTTACACATATGATTTTTTTCTGCTGTCACACCTTCGTCATGGTTCATTTATAAATATGTATTATTGTCTATTAGAATCTTTGCATAATATGGCACATTATGTAAGAAAATCTCATTTTCCCCAAGGTTCTGTCACACACCATTGTTTGATAAAATTAATAGTGTTGAGAGCCTTGGAACTACAAGACCATACATGGGCTCAATTCATTATCAGGGGAGCAATATAAGTTGATGAAAATGAAGGCAATGAATCAGAAGAGGAGGTAGGAAGTAGTGACATGAGTATTTCATACATGGAAAGAGAGGAAAGAGAGGAAAGAGAAGGAATTAATGAAGGGTTGGGACAATATAATGTTGTTGGAGAACTAGGACAGGGCAATGGTGATGTAGAAATGAGGGATATCCCTGGAGTTGTGATTGTAGAAGATGTACATATGAAAGATATTGGAGTGCAGATGGAGGAATCTTTGCACCAAAACCCTGAAAAATCATCTACCATTATAGCAGAGGAAAATGAGAGGTTGATAAAGGAGAATAAACCAACACAACATGAAGGAGGGAACACAGAAAAAGAATCAAGTGTGGAAGAAACTGTGGCATAAATGAGGGAAGGATCAGATACAGAGATGCCTTCTAAAGATTCGAGAGGTTTAAAAAATGATTCAAATTGAGAAAGTCATTGAGTTTTTTTGAATGATGATTCTTCCCATGTTGCCCTTGATTATGAAGTTGAAATTGTCTCAGATAAACCTCCCCAAACGGTGCCAAAGCTATTAAGGAGGAAGAGGCATTGCCAACATTTCCATCAACTTTCCCAAGTACAAGGAAAAGAACTAGGGTTGTTGTCACAGCGGAAGCAGCTAAACTGAAAATGGAAGAAATTGAGATTCATGTGTTGCGTCCTCTTTCACCCACCATTACATAAGAACCATTGGGTGATGAACAACAACAAGAAGTTTTCGTTGTAACACAAACCAATTTACAACCTGAGCCCAAATCAAAGAGTTGTTGAAACATAAGAACCTGTTGTTGAAAGAGGTAAAAGTCAAATTCATTCCCTTTTATTTGAGAATGATCAATTGAAAAGAGAAGTCCATAGGCTTATAGGGGAATTGGAAATGCTAAAATAAGAAAAGGGAGCCCAAAAACATCTCATCTTTTATGAGGATAGACTGTGCCATCAAAGAAGGATGAAACACATGAAACATTTAAGGAATATTTGTGTCATGAGTGTGGCGATATTTATAGATTGGTTGGGTATGAGGTGACCCTTCTTGAGCCCTCAACTTTGAGACTAATCAAAAGACAAGAAGAGTTGGCTGAGGTAGCACAAAGAAAGAAAGCCACTGCCACACAAGAACCAATGGCTAAGGAAGAAGAAAAGCGGACTGTTGAAACACATGAGAATGCCATTGTAACACAAGAACCAATGGTACCTAATTTAAATATGCAGTCTAAAAAGGATATACAAGAAGTTGTCATTGTAACACAAAAACCAGTGATGGCTAAGACTATTGAACCAACCCAACCTGAGAGTACCACTGCTACACAAGAACCATTGCTACCTAATTTAAATCAACAATATGATGAGGCCACGGAAGAAGAAATTGTCACACAAGAACCAGTGGTCGAAGAAGAGGAATTACTACATCTAGATAAGGTCATTGTTACACAAGAACCAGTGACACAAGCTCAAATTCCTCTAGAAATCAGTGATGAGGATGAACAAGAAGTTGACCATCATGACACGGAAGATAATACTATCTTTTTGCTGGCAGAGATTGATAAATGGAAGAAAAAGGTTTCCATGTTTGGAGAAGGAATGATTCATGTGCCATCCCACAGAACGACAATACAGGACCTCAGGGAGAAATACGCTAATTTTTTTACGTCTCGGAAATTTAAATGGGAAGAAATGAAGAAGGAATTGGGAGAGTTGAAGAAGTTGCAAGCCAAGTGTCAGTTTCTGCAACAAGATAAAAATAAAATATATTTGTTAGCAGAAGAGTTGTTGAGCTGTAGAATCCCTTCTCCCTCATATCCGATCTTCCTTCATGAACAATATACTCTTTTTAAGCTTAAAGCTTTTAAGGAAGGAAGGCCTTATAAAATGATTAATGCCTCTTAGCTTTTAGAAACTTTTTCCCAGAGTGATTTCTCAGATCAAAATTTCTTGTGTGAGCTTTATTTGCATGAATAGGCCTGCCTGTTGGATATACAATTTAATCATCTTCCCTATGTAGGAGATGTGCAGTTGAGAGCGTTCACTTCTTTTGTGAACAACCAGGAAAAATGGTGGAATGCCTTCCACACAATCTAGAAGAATGAGGGAGAAGGAACATTATGGATTAGGGGTGAGCCCTGTACTCTTGTTACTATTTTTTAAATACATCGACATCTACTCTCTTCATCTTACAATACTAGAAAAGTGACATACCTTCAAAGGTTTGACATAGATTCTTGTGTTAAAGCAATTAATGATCAGAAATTGTTTGCACTGGAAGGTAGCAGATTTAGATGGGAAGCATCCTCTCTTGCCTTGAGGACCAAGGATCCCTACAGTCATGACAATTTCACCTATGCTCTGTCTCAAGTTCCTAGCTATATTGAGTGCATTTAGAGTTGTGGTCCAGTGGTTGGGGCTTACATTTCATTTCCCTCTTATTTGGCTACCAACAAAGAAGTATCAACATAAGTACAATTTGACTAAGAAGACTGAAAGGGAATGTTGGGCATAAGTGATTTATGTTAATATTATGGTAGCTGCGGGAGGTATTTACCTTTACATGTGAGCCTGACGAGAATAGAAGACTCCAGGAAGCAAGAGAAACCCTAATGAATTGGATAATAACCCTAGAAGCCTTGTCGGCTCAAGAATATAATTTATATTAGACTAATAGCCTCCAAGAGAAGAAGTCGGCCATAATTAATAATAATATACTGAACAGACGCCTACAAAGAAGGAGAAGTC
>JZKD02S0814934.1:84666-123954 GCA_000966675.3 Picea glauca | reverse complement strand
TAAAAACGACCAGGTAATTTATCCAAAATGTGGGTAAGCTCAAAAAATTAAACACGGAACCACTGATCTACTCCAATTACTAACCCAAATAATCACTTGTCATGACATGAAGCCTCTGCTATCCTAAAGGCTAGGTGGGCTCTATCACTGATCAGGATGACACTTGTGTGACATGCGTGGAAACACACAAGAAATGAGCATTGGGAAAATGGTGTTGAAACACCGTGTTTCAGCACTAGCTTGTAAGAATGATTTAAAAATGTCCAGGTAATTTAATAATTTATCCAAACTGTATAGTGTAGTTTATGAGTAAGCTCAAAAACTGAAACACATAACTATTGATCTGGTCCAATTGGCAATCACTAACCCAAACAATCACTCATCATGACCTGAAGCCTCTGTTATCCTAGGGGATGGGTGGGGATGTGGGCTTTATCACTGATAAGGATGACACTTGTGCAACGTCATGGAAACACACAAGCAATGAGCATTGGGAAAACAGTGTCAAAACACCATGTTGAAACACCGTGTTTCAGCACCAGCTTATGAGAATGATTTAAAAACACCTAGGTAATTTATCCAAACTGTGGGTAAGCTCAAAAACTTAAACACGTTACATAGAACTACTAATCTACTCCAATCACTAACCCAAACTATCAATCGTCATGACCTGAAGCCTCTACTATCCTAGAGGCTGGGTGGGCTCTATCACTGATCAGGATAATCCCTACTAGCATATGCACTTAATGAATGCCATGTTAGAATGTTTTAGAAATTCAAAATTTAAACTTTAAAAGTCTTTTCGATTTTTATCCTTAAAATTTTAGATAAATCAAAGAACAAGTTCAAAAACGTCGGAGCAACGAAATACCGAAGCAATTGTGATCATGATAATAAGACACTCAACAAACTTAATTAATTAAAATAGGTTTACATAGTCGTGATTAATGATAAGTTATTAAGTAATCACTCCGTAGATTCAACCTTCAGGAGATATCTATTGTCTTGCAATCAAAACCCCTGAATGTTAAACTGTTGAAGTACTAGTACTCACTGAAAATCGGTTGATGAGTCACAAGCCACCTGTCAAACACTTCATTTTGGCTGACACATGGCACTCTTTTTGGGCATTTTTGTCAGATCATTCAGACTTTTTTAGGTGACACGTGTCACTCACCTTTTTGCATGACACGTCATCGAAAGTGATGTCATCATTGCCACATCACTCCAGGAGATTGTTCTTCGAAAGATTCAGACAAATCCAAGAATAGGTTCAAAAACACTGGAGCACTGAAATACCGAAGCACTTGTGATCATAATAAATAAGACACTTAGCAAGCTTAATTAATTAAAACATATTTAACTAGTCGTGATTAACGATCAGTAATCACTTCGTAGATTCGGGCTTCGGGAGATATCTATTGTCTTGCAATCAAAACCCCCGAATGTCAAATTGTCGAAGTACTACTACTCACTGAAAATCAGCTGATGAGTCACAAGCCACTTGTGAAAAACTTCATTTTGGCTTACATGTGGCACTCTTTTTGGGCATTTTTGTGAGATCATTCACACTTTTTTAGGTGACACGTGTCACTCACCTTTTTGCAGGACATATCATCGAAAGTGATGTCACCACTGCCAAATCACTCCGGGAGATTGTTCTTTGGGAGATTCAGATAAATCAAAGAATAGGTTCAAAAACGTCGAAACACTGAAATACCGAAGCACTTGTGATGATGATGAATAAGACACTTATCAAACTTAATTAATTAAAACAAGTTTAACCAGTCGTGGTTATCGATAGGTAATCACTTCGTAGATTCAACCTTCAAGAGATATCTATAATTCTATTGTCTTGCAATAAAAACCCCAGAATACCGAACTGCCGAAGTACTCAGTGCTCATCGCACATACACGCTCACAAATTCCTGGAGCTCTGGAGTTCCAAAGTCACAAAGTATCGAAAAAAAAAGGTTTGATTATTTGCTCCGAGAATTCCCTTCGGGAGATATACATTGTACAATGTACACCATGTTGCATTCAAAACTCTCGAATGTCGAAGTTTCGAAGTTTCAAGTAATTAAAAGTAAAAGCGACCTTAAACCCTGATTCAATGATTAATTAAAAAAAATAAAATTAATAATTGATTAACTACTCCGCGAATTCGGCCTCGGGAAGATATCCATTATTTTTATTTCATAACCCCCGAATGTCGAACCGTCGAAGTACAATGTACACTGTACAATGTACATTATCTTAATTACATCCATTAATAATACACCCAGCTGGCTAGGATTAAAGATTGGGATAAGTTTTGCGACCGCCAGGTAATAAATTTTACATATTTGGGAATGATTACTCTGTCAGTAGATTAATACAAAAATAGCTAGACATTAAATTTTGTTGTAAATAAAGGCATTTCAATTTTCAAGTTTCAAATCATTTCTCCATTAGCATCTGAAATTTTCGTATTCAACATTGTGAGCTCACAGGTTTTGCTTCTCGCAGGAAGGTTAACTTTATCTTTCAAAAATCATGGCACCACGTAAAACAGGAAAGAAGTAAGATTTATTGACTGACGAATCAAACCCAAATGCAGATATACTCTCAGATACTACTGCTTGATTGACAAACCCCACCAGAGCTTGGAAACACGTTTATTACATTTTGGAGCACAAACTTTCTAATTCTCTCTGTCGAGATGATTCATCGGAAGAAGATGATGATACATTGTCAGCTAAACTTAGACATGTGGCGAAGTCTGAATTACATATAGTTGTTGCTCGGCCTAAACTTATGCCTTACATTGATATGATAGGTTGGGCCCCGAAACACGTCGATATCCCAACAAGAAGCATATTCAGTCACCAGAAGACCTTCATCGACTCTTTTCGACCCAAGGATATTCAAGTAATGTATAAATTATCTTCTAAACCCAAATATACCTACAATTCATCATTTATATTGAAGTTTGAGGATGAAGAATGCACTAAATATGATAGAACTTTCCATGATATAGTGAAAACCTAGTGGGGTAATCCAAGAAAGTTCAAATATGATACCCATGGTGTATATTCTACAACATCCTGTGATGCTCATATCATGTATATCGCCATGATGGTCTGTAGAATGTTTGGTAGGAAAAATCCTGTGCATTTTATTGTAGAATGGGTTCCCATAATCCATGAGGTTGTTGAGGGTTACACTTTTGGTTGGGGAAAAATGTTATCAGATAATTTAGCCAAGAAAATTGTGGAATACAAGATGCTAAAATCTAAAGGAGAACATGCCCCCTTTTATATGTTTGCATTCAATATGGATAAAATCTATTTCAGGACTCCATTTTCTCTCATGAATTGGAGTTGGACTCCAACTAGCACTGAGCCCATACATTTTTATCACTCTAAATTATGGGAGGAAAATTCAAAGGACTTCTTCTATGAAATTTGTCATAATGTAGTAATCCAAATTCATGAAGCTATCTATGGACAACCTCCCCCCAGAATTTCAGAACAAATCATTGGAAGTTTGGGTGCTATCGCAGATTGGTATGTTGAGGAAATTTTTTCTTATATCATAGTGTTTGACTGTTATTTATCTTCACATGATCTCCCCAAATTCCTACCTGATAGACTGGTTTGCATAGAAGTATCTTATCAAACAGTCTCAGGAGGAATAGCTAAAGAATTGAAGGCGACACAGAAGAGAGTGTGGCCAACCTTTCCCATACAGGTTGGCGTGTTTTCATTATCTAATTTTCGACACACTAAGGTTGAAGCTTCAGCCTTAAAATATATCAAATTGGTTGATATTGAGTATAAAAGGCATGATCCTCATAGAGTGGTTGAAAATCATCTAGCTCAATTCAATATGAAAAGATATATACATGAATATTCCCCCTATGATGAAATTTTCAGAGGAGTAAGATCATACGATGAAGTTGAAAGCACATTTCAAAATTTGTCTCAAGATCAACAATCAAGCTTCCTTAGTTTTTAGAAGCACAGAAGGAATAGTTTGCCCAAGGTCTTGTAGGGAGAAAAAAATCCAACTTTACAGGTGACAGAATTGGCAGAGCCCAAGCAACATATCTTGCCTGAGGACAAGGCTAAGGAAGGGGAGAAGAGCTCAGATACATTATCCAAAGATGCAATATTATCAGTACCAGGTAAAGATGAGCAAAAATTGTCAGCATCATTTGAGGCTTTGATGAATCACGAACATACTTTTCCTTTTTCATTGCCAAATACTAAAACTCCAGTGAAAGATGCCACAAACCCAGATGGATCTATTGCACTCAGTTCTCCCATACCATCATTAAATCCTCTAGAAACAAGTTTTGAGTTACATGGTTAAGAGCTTATTAATATGGATGACCTCACACCTATTCAACTTGAAGAAATGCCTCCATCAAATTTATTTTTCAACAAAAAAAGGAAGGCTATCATAAGAAAGGAAGCTCGGTAGAAAGAAGGAGTAACTACCAAAAAACAGAAAATGATATATGATGGACAGGGATAGAGTGACCCTAAATTTGCAAAATAAGTCGCAGACTCATTGGGAGCCTTTGCAACTTCTAACCATTGGTCAGTGGATAATCTCACAAAACAACTAGAACAAAAGAATCTTCTGGTTGAGCAATTGCATAATGATATGCAATAGATGGAAATGACTGCCAGAAATAAAATCAATTTTGATACAGAGCAAATCAGACAGAGTTTTGAGCAATAGATAAAGCAGTTAGAAGACAAACTGGAATTAAGTGTTCAAAATCAACAAGTGAACAATATTGTACTTTCCCAGAGAGATATGTTAATAGAGCAGTTGTAGTCTCAAATAACTTTATTTGAGAACATAAGAATGTATATCATTGCATTTAAGAAACAAGCATCTAAAATATATGGAAAGATGGAAACTGTCTAGCAAGACCTATACCAAAATATGGATATTATTCAAAGACGTTATCAAGTGATTAATAATTGCTTGAATAATATTCATGAAAAGGAGACAGAAGCCTATACATCCAGGTCCAAATTCCAAGAATTCATAGTATGGAGACAAAAAATCAATGTACCTGGGCTTGCCCCTTTTTCACAGTATGAGCAGATAAAGGGAGAAATGGCTTTAAAGGTCTGGGAAACAAATCTTGAAAAATTTAAGAAGATGGCTAGAGAAGCAAAGGAAGCTTCTCTTAACACTCTCTCAACTGTAGAGCTGGAAATGGCTAAGTTTGATGGCAGTGTTATCCCCGATACACTTGGACAAATAGAGATTGAAAGGAGCAAAGAGAATTCAAAGAAAAATAGAGAGAGTGTACAAAGTGCTATCCAATAGGTAGATCATGTTGATTTACAAATGATAAATGATCTATTGGTAAAACCAAGCTTACAACATCAGGTTACAACATAGGCAGTGGTGAAAATTCAAGAGAAATTACCTTTGGTACACAAAAAGGTTTTCGCATTTGAGTTGAAAGCAAATGTCAAACCTTCCAAATTTGTTGTGGAATTAATGGAACTGTATCCTCAATTGAACGACCAGAAAAAACCAAGTACGTTCATGAGCAATAGCTTTGAGCAAATAAAGGACAAGCGAAGTGCCAACAAACCAAAGAAATCTCAACAAATTCAGAAAAATATGCATTGTGTCTTTTAGTTTTGATTATATTCTATTTTTTAGATAAAAGAACGTGGAATGTCTAATGACTTTTGGTTAAGACATTTTTGTATAAATAAACAGATCTAAGATCTATCCGAGGCTTCTTCTTGCTGAATGTAAAAGAGAACTTCAACTCATTGAATATCAATAAAAAAGAGAAGATAAAGATTCTACATCTCATTTTACTTGAGTTATGTGCTTTCCTTGTATTTCCATTTCCATTTATCCTTGTATTTCCATTTTCTTGACGACACTTGTGAGTGGAAACACACAAGCAATGAGCATTGGGAAAACGATGTTGAAACACTGTGTTTCAACACCAACTTGTGAGAATGATTTAAAAACTCCCAGATAATTTTATAATTATCCAAACTGTAGTCTGTGAGTAAGCTCAAAAACTGAAACACAGAACTATTGATCTACTACAATTGGAAATCACTAACCCAAACAATCACTCATCATGACTTGAAGCCTCTGTTATCCTGGAGGCTGGGTGGGGCTGTGGGCTCTATCATTGATCAATATGACACTTGTGTGACGTGCGTGGAAACACACAAGAAATGAGCATTGGGAAAATGGTGCTGAAACATCGTGTTGAAACACCGTGTTTCAACACCAGCTTGTGAGAATGATTTAAAAACTCCCAGGTAACTTAATAATTTATCCAAATTGTAGTCTGTGAGTAAGCTCAAAAATTGAAACATAGAACTACTGATCTACTCCAATTGGCAATCACTAACCCAAACAATCACTCATCATGACCTAAAGCCTTTGCTATCCTGGAGGCTGGGTGGGGTTGTGGGCTCTATCACTGATCAAGATGACACTCGTGCGGCATGCGTGGAAACACACAAGCAATGGGAATTGGGAAAACGGTGCTAAAACACCGTGTTTCAACACCATCTTGTGAGAATGGTTTAAAAACACCCAGGTAATTTAATAATTTATTCAAACTGTAGTCAGTGAGTAAGCTCAAAAACCGAAACACAGAACTATTGATTTACTCCAATTGGAAATCACTAACCCAAAAAATCACTCATCATGACCTGAAGCCTCTACTATCCTCAAGCCTGGGTGGGGTTGTGGGCTCTATCATTGATCATGATGACACTTGTGCGACGTGCGTGGAAACACACAAGCAATGAGAATTGGGAAAATGGTGCCGAAATACTATGCTGAAACACCGCGTTTTAACACCAGCTTGTGAGAATGATTTAAAAATGCCCAGGTAATTTAATAATTTATCCAAACTGTAGTATTTGAGTAAACTAAAAAACTGAAACACATAACTATTGATCTACTTCAATTGACAATCACTCATTGTTGGTTTTTCTATACTCTTCTCCTTAGGATTCCTTATCGGTTATGCTGATTCTACCTTACTGTCATAGATTGACCCCAGTTCAGATTTAATAATCTCCCAACAAAATCCCTCTAAAACTATCGACCCCTCTGGTATACCATAAGACAATGCAACACATAGGGTGTACTGTACAGTCTCACCCGAGATAACTCTATGGGTGGCTGCAATACTCAAGTGTTTGTAACCTGGGAATGAGTGGAGATCTGCAGTTGTATCTTGTAATCTTTATTATTCAGTCTAACATCTGATTATAGCAATCATTCTATTCATGCATGTGGAATACCAGATTTAACTAGTTAATTCATTCATCTAACATTCACCACATAACATCAATAAAGACACATACATTCATTCACATAACACAAGTGTTATTGTGGTTCACCCCCTCCTGGGCTACGTCCACAAAGATTTGGTTCTCAATCTCTTTATTAAGGTTCAGTAATATGTCACGCTGCAAATATTTACAATCTTAGATCTTACTCTCTTCAGAAAGCTCCTCGATCCTTGTGAGGTTGACTAGATCGCACCAGGCTCCTCAACTTGCGACCTAACCCTGGGGAATGAGTCGCTCACTACTTCCTTAGCTCACCATCTTATTGAGTACTACAGTTCTTACAACTCTCTACCATCCGTTCTCTGCTCTCATACTTTCTTTATTTTCTCTTTCTTGCTTGGTTGACCCCTTTCTTCCTCTAAGTACTACCTATTCATATTCTTGGCTCATCAACCATTACAATACATTACAAAAACCATAACCCTAGTGCCGTTAGGTCTTCCTTACATGCGCACCTTGCTTGCTTCCCTCACATGTGTTGCTTTTCTGTCCAATTGTCCTTTCCTCGTTTCATGCTTCTCTTCCCAAAAATAACCTTTTCTCCTGACTATGTCTGCATCCAACAGGACCCCAACACTGACATGTGGCTCGTCCCGAGCCACCTAAACTTTATGCGCTTCTTCAACAGCTCCTATGAGAGTCTAAAACTTCTCTATGAGTTGCTTTGCTTGTGTTTGAGCCTGCATGGTCTTTTCTCTGAGTGCATCCAATACTTGTGTTTTAATCTCCTCGTTGATCATCTCTGTGCACTCTGACTGAATTTGTGCCATATTCTTCTTTGCCTCTTCTGCTTGTGTAATGACCTCTGTGGCTAGCTCTTGGAGAGGTTCCATTTGATATTTTCGCTCCTTCTTCTGTGTCTGCACAACTATGAGCTTTGCTTGCAACTTCTTCATATCTTGTACTCCTTTGAGACGCTCAGTGATTTTTATCATCTTCTGCCTCTGCTTGAGGTCCTGGATAGCTACGCTTATCTTTTCCTCTTCCTACTCCCACTGTTAGACATGTTGATCCTCCTCCAGCTTTGTCGATAGTTGTGTTACTCTGTCAAAAAATTCAATAATTGCGCTAACTTGTTGTTCCATTTCCTCCTTCTGCCATGCTGCTTCCTGCTTCCTTTGTTCCTTGACCTCCGGGGGAGTGGTAGGGATGAGTTGTTCCTGGAGGTGCTCGATCTCCTGCTTGTATTGATTGATTGTTTTCACAATTTGATCAATTTTCTGCGTCGTCGTGGGCTCTGCTATTTGCGCACTCTTTGGAATTCAGTCATAGGCTACAACCAATCCCTGTTCAAGACTATTCACGTGATGTTTCTCATCTTTTGTCTCAAGCTTGACCTGCTCGAGCACCAACTCCAAATCTTCTTTGTTGTCCTTCGTGTGCTGGAGTTCTGCTGCGTCTGTGCATGCGTGGGACTGTACCTCCTGCGCGACGCTGACTTGCAGTTTATACAATGCCTTGGTTGGTATCCACCCCATTACCAACTATATTTGTGCCAGATCTTTCAAGGGCATCTAGCCCACAATTTCATCCATGCGTAACATGTTGGGTGTCACGTGAAAAGTCAAGCTTGCCTGTGCTATTGTCTGGATCTTATCCTGCTCATTGGGCACATCCTTGGCTCATGCATGTGATGTTGCAGGGATTGACTCTATTCCTATGCCCGCCCTCTGTGTTTCTCTGATATGCTCTAGGAGTTGTCTCATGTCGGCCAACTCATCCTGGATCCGGTCCCTTTGGTGTTGGGAATCTTCAAAGTCCTCAACTGCTCGGTCGTGGAATTTTTCAGCCACGAGGTCCGCATCATCCTCGGTGATTATATATTTCAGTGGCGTTTGTGTGCCTTAGCCTTTTGTGCACACCCCCAGTGTGTATGAACGACCTCTTGGTATGGCCTTGTTCTTATTGGGTAGCACTTGATGTGGTCCCATGTGTTGTCTCAGTCTCTTTTTCCTATTCTTGCGGTGCCTAGGTGTTGTCCTTATTTCCCGCCTGGGTACCTTTTTTTGGCGCACCCCCTTTCTTCCGTCGTGTCGGTTTCTGCCCTGGCTTTGGCTTCTTGGGCATTGTTTTGTCTCCTGTAGATGTTTGTTCCTACCCTACATCAACCTCCTTATCCATGAACATCTCTTGAATCAAAATTAGAACTCTCCAATCATCTTGCCAATCCTTGATGTCCATCTCTACGTCCTCTTCCTTGATGCAGTATTGTAGTTGTAGCCATTCCTTCTCAAGATCATTTTGTACTTAGATCCATACTGCATGCCCAGTCACTTAAAATTTGGCTATGCCCCGATATTGTGCGACCACTTATGGTGTAATCTACCAAGTGTTGGAAATGCTTTCCTGTAGGTCGTTGTAATACCCTGCGAACATGCCTGCATTTGCACTTTTGTTTTTAGGGTCTGAAGTGCTCCCTAATGATAGGTATCGTGCCGCGTGACAACAAGTGGATCGCTCACAAAAGTATGTATATTTAGGCTCCCTCCATCCAACCAATGTGATCAGGATGAGTAGCCAAGAGTAGTGGAACTCTGTCCCAGATCCTGTGCATCCTTGTTGTCTTCAAGGAATAGATTTAACAAGTATGGGGACCAACTAACTATACTTCCCTCTGTACACTGTGTTGCAGCTACGACAACCTCGACAGGGACTTCCTCCTTCTAACACTTTCTGAGCAACTTGGACGCCATGAGTTTAGTGGCCAACCTTGTTGCTGCATCACTGATGCCCTTGATGATGATTCTGTGCAACCCTCTTTCTGTGCCATATGTCTTCTTCATTTCCTTGAACAATGCCTTCTCCTTTGTCTTGTCATTGAGGAACTGTGTGGGGCTCTCCCCCCGAGATGGAAGCCCTGTAATGAACGCAATGATCTCTACGTCTATCAAGACAAGCTCGTCCACCCATAGGTATCCTCCCTGGGTAACTGCCATCAACTTTTTGACACAGTTGTTTACATCGTGACCCCTTCCGAAGTGTGGGATATCCAACAGGTTTAGAATCCTGGTGTTGGCCAGTCTGACTGCCCATTGTTTCAGTTGGATAATTGGCTTGCCGAAGGGTCCTATACCCATGGTATCCAGGTAAACTTGCTTTGCAAACTCAGGAAATGTGTCCATGTCAGTCACATCGTGATCCAAGTATTGTAGTTTCTTCATGCAACCTAACAGGTTAGCTGCGATACGCACCCCTTCCAGAATGCGCGGTAAGACTATGGTTGTTGCAGCCTGCCTGCGTGATGATCTTGATACTGACTACTTTCCCTTCCATTGTGGTGGCTAACTTGAGGTTCCAACCTCCATTGTTATCTCCTCTGTATATGCCTCTGCACGACCAATGACGTCTTCTACTATGCCATCTTGTTGCTGCTTCGACGTTGTTGTGTGTAACCTTTTTGGCCCAACCGCTTCTGTCTGGTTTGGGACCATCCCATTAATCCTTGGAGCTTCTTTAGGGTTTTCAGGGTGCGAAGGATTGTCTATGTCCTTGGCCTGATGGATCTGTCCCTCTTCTGGTATATCAATATCCATTCCCGCTGCCGTTGTTTGTTGGGTTTCCTCCACCACTTGTGTGGGGCTCACTGGTTCCATATGGGCCGAAGGGATTTCGTTGAAGTTGACGAATTCAGTAGTTCATTGTGGTTACTATTCCCTTCCTCGTGGCTGTTGAGGTGGTCTAAGGTTGCTTCAAGGTCATCTGCAGGCCTGGCTCGGTGCTCCTAGCTTGGGTGGTCCCATGGTGGTTAAAATGGTCTCCGCCGAGCTAGTTCATTATGTAACTCCTGCAACTCTCTCTCTACTCTGTATACTTTGTCGCTCTGTGCTTTTCTCGATTTCATAATAACCCTTCCGTTACCCTCATGCTTTCCTTATAAAGCAAGTGTGTGAAACTTCTCAGAGAAGTTACCCAAGTTGTGTTTTGAATGAACTAGTGCTTCCCGTGTACCTACCATTGAATTCCCTTGACGTCGCCAGTTGGCGCGATTAATGCGACGTCCCGTCATTCGTTCTTGACATTCAATTTTGATAGATTCTGTCAGTTGGCACCTATTTTTCGTACCCGCCATTTTCGTAATTTCCTCCTTTTTATGACCGTTGGTACTTTCTTCGACGCGCTAATGTTTCCGAGTGCACGTGATGTTGTTTGGCTAGTGTGCGTGGATGTTTTCTTTTCGTCTCAATACACCTTATTTCATTGGTTGTTGTCTTTTGATGTTTTGCACAATAACCCCTCTGTTGTTGCGCGCAGTCCTTTTTTTTTAAGTGTTAGCAGGTCGAATGTCCCTATATAGCTTCAATCGATTCCCATTGATAATTCCTCTGAGTTTTGTTCCTCCCAAGTCCTTCAACTGTACATATAACCCATCTGTGACAGTCTTTACTTCATATGGTCCCAACCAATGCATTCTGATTTTTCCTTGGTGCTGAAGAGATTTACTGTCATACACCAAGACTAGGTCTCCCTCCTTGAAATTTTTCCTCTTGATATGTCTATCATGCCAAGCTTTGTCCCTTGCTTTTTGTTCTTCTTGGTGAAACCCTGCTAGAATCCTATATTCTTCCATGATCAACAACTAACTTAGCCTTTCTTGTACTGTGCCTCACTCTGTCATGTTTGTAATTGTTGCTACACTCAAATTAGGTACCAAAATCTCTAATGGAACCACTGCTTCTTTTCGACGCACCAATCTGAATGGTGCCTGCCCTGTCAATTATTTGCATGTGGTCCTGTATGCCCACAGTACTGGTGGTATATTCAAGTGGAAATTGTCCATATTAACATTGCAAATCTTTGTCAATGCATTTTTGAGGATCTTATTAAAGGCTTCCACTGTTCCATTTGCTTGAGGACGATATGGTGTACTCTTTTGATGACAAACTTAAAACTCCCCAGTCATCGCATTAATAATGTTGTTAATGAAGTGAGTGCCTTGGTCACTCATCAAAATCCTTAGGCATCCAAATCTAGTGATCACTTGCTCAAACAAGAAGTGTGTTGTTGTCTCTGCGTTGCAATATTTTACTTGTGTTGCTTCTACCCATCTTGTTAAGTACTCTGTCGCAGTAATAATATACCTCCCTCCTGACCTTTTTGTTGGTGGGTTAATTGGTCCCATAAAGTCTATTGCCCATTTTTCGAATACCTGCAAGGTTACTTGTGGTCTCAGGGGCATCTCGTCTCGTCTATTCGGTTTACCAAACCTTTGACATACATCACATCTCTGGCAGTAATCCTTTGAGTCCCTGTGAATAGTCGGCCACTAGAGTCATGCGCACAATACCTTCTGCGTGGTAGCTTTTCCTGCATAATGTCCTCTTGCTATTCCCTCACGGGCTTCAACAAGAATGCTAGGTATTTCATGTTCTAGCACACATCTTCTCAGGATGTTGTTTGCACCCATATTGTATAAGTGTCTTGCAATCAATTGATAGTCTGCAACCCTGACTACCAGATTTTTCTTCTGCGCGATGTTGAATTCTTGTGGCGCAGTCCCTGTATCAAGTATTGAATGATGTCTGTGAAATATTCATTAGCTATTTGGACTGAAAATAACTGTGCATTGGGAAATTTGTCCTCTAGATTCGTAGGTTCCTCTCCATTAATGATCATTGACAGGTGATCAGGTCCTGCATTCAACTTCCCTGGTTTGACTATCACTTCGAAGTCAAATTACTGGAACATCAATAACCATCTAGAAATTCTCTTCCCCAACACTGGCTTGTTGACGAGGTATTTGAGGGTTGAATGGTCTGTAAACATCTTGAAATGTTTTCCCAATAAGTAATGTCTGGACTTTTGAAGCGCATAGACCATAACTAAGCGTTCTCTCTCTGTGGTATTGTAATTGTGCTCCGATTCTGACAGTTTTCTACTAGCAAATGCTATAGGATGGTCTAATTCTCCTGCTCTTGGCTGTGTTATGGCTGATGCATCTACATGCACATGGAATGCATTTTCCCAATCTGGAAATATTAATATTGGTGCGGTTACCATCTTCTCTTTCAGGGTGTCCAATCCTCGCTGACAATCCTTATTCCACTGAAACTTGTTGTCTTTTCTTAAAAATTTCTCCATTGGTGCAGTGATCTGCACATATATTTTTATAAATTTCGTGTAGTATCCTGTGTGTCCCAATGTTGCTCTTAACTGATGTACTGATTTTGGTGGTGGTAGATTAACAATTACTGCAATATTGGCAGGATCTACTAGAAAGACTTGTTTGCATACTATATGGCCCAATAGTATCCTAAAGGGTGTTCTGAAGATGCACTTCTTGATATTTAACGATATCTGACACTGCCTGCATCTTTCTAATATCAGCCTCAACACCTCTACATGGTCTTTCGACAGACTATAGACTGTCTAATCATCCAGATATACCTCTAGAAACTGGTGGATGAATTCTTTGAATGCATCTATGACTACTCTGGAAAATATGGCTGGTGTATTCTTTAGTCCAAACGACATGTCCGTGTACTGGTAGGATCCCCATTCTGTGGAAAACATGGTCTTATACCTGTCTTCTGGAGCTATCTTGATCTAAGGGTAGCCTGAGAATCCAGTAGTGAATGAATAAGCTTCATGTCCTCCTACGTTCTCCAACACCTCATTTGTGAAAGGAGTAGGGAACGGGTCATGTAGGCACACATCATTGAAATTCCTCAGGTCGACACATATCCTTATTCCTCTACAGGTTCTATGATTCTAGCCTCCAACATCCTATCAATTTCGGCTTTGACTTTTTGCTTATATATAGGGTTTAGTCTATATGGTCTTTATCTGATCGGGCTTGCCTCAGATATGAGAGATATCCTCATTTCACCTAGCTCTCTTGCTGTGCCTTTCATTTCTGTGAATGTTGTTGGGAACGGGTTGCTGTAATCGAGCAGTAACTCTGTTATGCTTTCCACTGTTTGCTCATCCCAGTAGTCTCCAATGCTGGCCATTTTGGGATTCTCAACTGTCCCAGTGTTGACTTTCTTTACCTTGATCGGCACAACAAATACTTTTGATTCCAAAGGTGGACCTTCCACTTCTCTTTCACCTTCAACTTCCGCAATCTGAATGTTTCGCGGGTCATCTTCATCTGATGCTTCTTCCTACACATGGTAGCATGACAATAGTTCTTTTACTGTCTGTATGTTCTGTTGTTGTTCTTCTGTCATGAGTTCAACTTTCGGTTCTTTAATAAATATCACCACTTTGATTTGTTTGAGTGTTGAGTCTACGTTGGGGTTATCATGCTCAAATGAGAAAGTGACTGTAAAGTTTTGTTGTAATACTGTCCATTTTGTAGTTCCTTTGCGCAATTCCTGATCTGTATACCAGTTTGTTGGAATCCCTTCTAATGTGTGAACAAAATATCGAGGCCATTCCTTTGGTGGTGTTATCCTCCATAGTGTTCTGCACTTCTCCAAGTGTTCTGTTGGTGCCCCCTATCCATCATATTTCTGCAGTTGGTTTCTTCTATGTTCTATGCCAAACTTGATGTGCAATAACCACTTACATTGGTACCAGTCCTTGACTGTTTCTTTGTGTGCACCCCACCATCTTGCAGGTGTTTCCTTGAGTGCTATATCTAGGGCTTAGAGCCTCTAATTTTCTAACCCTTCATCTTTGTATCATGTTAAGAATGCTTCTAAGTCATTCACCCCATGGAAACTGGGAGGTTCTTGTATCTCCATACCTACCCATCTTACTATGCGGTCTATTCTTGCACATCTTCTTGTGGAGACTTCGTGTAACCTTTGCTGCCAATTTTCTAAGCTCGTATATGAGTCTGATGCTCATGAGGTGATGCTTCTCCAACTGAATATCCCATCTACAGTTGGGTTCACATAATCTTCTTCTCGCGCGGTTGTTCTGTACAACTGGTTAATTTCCTCCAGGTCTAACTAAGTAGGTTCTACAAACCTTTCCCCTTCTGATGGATCCAATGGCGCAATGACTCTGTATTCTCCTGACTCAAATGTCATCTTCTTCATCTTTAAGTTGATTATGTCATGATTGTCAAACGCCCAATCCAAGCCAAGAAGTTCTGGGTAAGGAGTTGTGCCATCCACTATCTCTATTACTTCGAAATTGGCTTTAGTGTGCACTCCATCCAGATCTACTGTCACCCCTTTTAGTCTCCTAATTGGTAGAACTTTGTGTTGGTTTGCTAGTTTCAGTTGAACCGATGAATATCCTAATGTGGGTTCTCTCATACATTTCCATGTCTTCTTGGGTAGCACATTTACTTTGGATCCTAAATCCAGTATAATATCTCCCATGTTGAAATGTCCAATGTTGGCGTTCAGTCTAAATTCTCTGCTTGTTCTCCTCCTTGTATGCAGATGATTAATTTTTTTCTAGTCTATCTTTCCTACTGCCTCTATGGTACATATTTCTAGCATATTTGGTAATACTTTAACAAAGGATAGATCATTTAGTAGTTTAACAGATTGCAAGAAGCCCTTAATCGTACTTACTTGTCCTAGGGGTTGTGATTCTTTGGTGTGATGCAACGATGGAGGTATCTCGTATGCTGGTGCTTCCTTATCATGTTGCGCAGTTGATGTCAATGCAATGTTTGGCTTCATGAATTCTTCTTTGGCTTGCTTGAATATCTCCTGTTCGTTCTGCGCATCAAATTTCTTCTTCGGTTCGACATTCTTCTTCACCCATTGGTGTTGTGCTAGATCTTGTCTTACTACGTCATTTCTTGTCTTAGCTCCTCCCCGTGTAACTATGTTGATGTTTCTTCCTGCATTCCTTACTTCCGCCGAAATCCACTGAACATTCTGATTGTTCTGATTTCTCTTTTCCCGGATCTTCCCCAATAGTGTAGGGCATTCTTCTGTGTTGTGATTTGATTACCAACAATACATACATGTCGCAGGTGGGAGTGTACATTCTTTGGCATAGTGTCCTATTTGATGACAATTGTGGCATACCACTGGTCCTCTACCTCTTCCAAAGCCTCCTCTTCCTCTTCCTCCACCATTGTAGCCAACTCGGTCTCCTCGTGGTGCATTATACTGGGGCATTTGGTTATACTGCGCGAGATTATAGTGTGGTTGCGCGATATTGTACTGCGACAGTGAAATGTTATATTGTTGCTGCGCAGTGTTATACTATTGCTACACAGTGTTATACGGGGCTGGTACTTGGTTAAACTGTGGTGCAGCTTGCCCGATCATCATTTATGCCTGCACTTTGTAAGCATCTGATGTTCTTTCCCTCATCAGGTCC
Organism: Picea glauca; assembly: GCA_000966675.3. Lineage (NCBI taxonomy): Eukaryota > Viridiplantae > Streptophyta > Pinopsida > Pinales > Pinaceae > Picea > Picea glauca. The sequence goes on along the minus strand of JZKD02S0814934.1, from coordinate 107,362 downwards.
ATGGTCCTGCAATCTTTGTCATCATGGCCTATTGACTTGCAAAAGTTTCAATATGAGCTCTTAGGTACTGTCTGGTACTTCTACATCATTGGGCAGTGATATGGATCATGCCCCTGTTTCTTACAGATCTCACACCATATTCCTCCTGTTGGCAACAGGTTTGGTATTCCTGTTTCCATGTACTGCGCAAATGTTGGACATTCATTCTTATGGGGTCCTTCTGTCCTACATGTGGTACACCAAACGACTTCTCTTTTATCCTTACCTTTCTTCTGGTTTAGTTGGAATGTTAGGTTATTCAGATCCTCCTTCAACTCCTCTATGGCTGGATCTATCTTCTGATATTAGTTCTCTTCCAGTTTAGCATGTAGAGCCTCTGCCTATGTTTGAAACTTCTACTATCGCAAAGGGTATTTCAAGTGTAGTAGCAGTGAATTGACAAACAAATGCCTGTGTTGCATATCTTTCATGACATACTTTAGCTTTCCCTTCAATTATTTGAATCGTTGGTCAATCTCCCATACAAATTCTCCTGGTTTCTTTCTAATCTCTATCATCTCATTCTTGTATTGATCCTTTGAACTAGGCTTCTAGAATTCATTTATCAATATATTTTTTTATATCTCCAATCATTCTGGTTGTCCCCGACGGACTGTTTGCAGCTAAACTCATGTACCAATCCAATCCGTGATCTCTTAGCGTGATAGATAACTATGAAAGTTTAGTGTCCTCATATGTGATATGTTTCACTTCCTAGATCTTTTCGCAAATAAACAAGTGCTTCTCAGGGTCCTCCGATGCCTCTCCTTTGAATTCTGGTAATCTGATGGTGGGATCATGTCTCGCCATCCTGAATGTTGAACTACTACCTCAGTGTGGTGTAGATACTTGACTAATGCTTCTTGAACTAGCTCCCCCATTTGTTGTTCCTTACGTAGATGTTCTTCGTGATGTCTTCCTTCTCCCAAAATTTGGTTGTCTAAATGGTGGTGTTCTTCTTGGTGTATTAGTCGCACATGGGTTTATGGGTTCCACACTGACACTGATATGGATAGAAGTTCTGCCTTCTATTCCTGCTCTTGGAACTCTTGTCTTCCTCTCATATGTTGTGCACAAGATTTCCTCAATCTGCTCCACAACCCGGAGTTCCTCTACCACTTCTTTATCACTTGCCAAGTCGTCCCTCGCGACTATGACTCTCTTCTTGGTGTTCATCTTATATTGGTAGGGTACTCCACTGCGCATTCTTCCAGCGGTTTCCATGATCCACTTGATCTGTTCTTTGTCCATCATAATTGGGTCCAAGGCCTCCTCCTTATTTCCTTTATCTCTTTCTCCTTCCATTTCTCCTTCTCCCGTCAGTGCTTCCCCCCTTCCCCTATGTACGTAAGGAAGTTTAGTTGTCTGACTCCATTGTCATTACACTTTTGTTATATACTAATATCTTAATAGAAGTATATAACGATCTGATATACCTACCTCGAGGTCCTTTTAAAAACTCTTTCTCTCCCGCACTGTAAGACTTCATTGTATCTGCTGCAAATTCTGTGATAAATCCTGCAACAATGCTGTCTAAACATAAATCTACTTCACGTGTAAACTTGTTATCAACTCGTTGTAACTGCGTGATCTCTACAAGATTCTACTCTAGCTATTTGATTCGATTTGTAGGATGGTTTTCTTTCAACTTTTTTATCCACTCTTGAAATACATGAGGGAAATCACAGAAAAATACTTCATGCAAGTTGCTGAATACGTACTTGTCGATATATTTGCGCAGTGTCAACTTCGGGTTTTTGTTATCTTTCTGCGCAAACTCTAGCTCCTTTGTTTTCAACCAACTCTATATCTCTGCCTTCGTTGGATTCCACAGTCTCAACACCCCCTTTTAGATTCTCATTCTCTCAACGTCTTGTCGTTCGGTTTGGCATTCTTTTGACATGTCTTCCGCAAATCTCATATACTCAATCCCATCCTGTTCCAACCAACCAAAAACAGAACCATTTGTTGTTTTTTCTATACTCTTCTCCTTAGGATTCCTTATCGGTTATCTTGATCCTACCTTGCTGTCATAGATTGACCCTGGTTCAGATTTAATAAGCTCCCAAAAAAATCCCTCTAAAACTGTTGGCCCCTCTGGTATACCATAAGACAACACAACACATAGGGTGTACTGCGCAGTCTCACCTGAGATAGCTCTATGGGTGGTTGCAATACTTAGGTGTTTGAAACCTGGGAACGAGTGGAGATCTATGGTTGTATCTTGTAATCTTTATTTATTCAATCTAACATCTGATTATAGTAGTCATTCTATTCATGCATGTGGAATACCAGATTCAACTAGTTAACTCATTCATCCAACATTCACCACTTAACAACAATAAAGATGCATACATTCATTCACATAACATAGGTGTTACCGTGGTTCACCCCCTCCTAGGCTACTTCCACAAAGATCTAGCTCTCAAGCTCTTTATTCAGTAATATGTCACACCGCGCATGTTTACAATATTACATCTTACTCTCTTCAATAGGCTCCTCGATCCCCGTGAGGTTGACTAGATCACACCAAGCTCGTTAGCATGCGATCTAACCCTTGGGAACAAGTTTCTCACTGCTTCCTTAGCTCACCAACTTACTAATTACTACAATTCTTACAACTCTCTACCATCCGTTCTCTACTTTAATCCTCTCTTTATTTTCTCTTTCTTGCTCGGTCGTCCCCTTTCTTCCTCTAGGTACTACCTATTTATATTCTTGGCTCATCAACCATTACAATACATTAAAAAAACCCTAACCCTAGCATCATTAGGTATTCCCTGCATGTGCGCCTCGCCTGATTCCCTCACACGTGCTGCTTTTCCTTCCAACTTTCCTTTCCTCCTTTCATGCTTCTCTTCCAAAAAATAGCCTTTTCTCCTGACTATTTATGCATCCAACACTCATCATGACCTGAAGCCTCTGCTATCCTAGAGGCTGGGTGGGGATGTGGGCTCTATCATTGATCAAGATGACACTTGTGCGACGTGCGTGGAAACACAAAAGCAATGAGCATTGGGAAAATGGTGTTGAAACACCGTGTTTCAACACCAATTTGTGAGAATGGTTTAAAAACACCCAAATAATTTATCCAAACTGTGGGTAAGCTCAAAAACTTAAACACGTTACACAAAACTACTAATCTACTCCAATCACTAACCCAAACAATCACTCGTCGTGACCCGAAGCCTCTACTATCCTAGAGGTTGGGTGGGCTCTATCACTGATCACGATAATCCGTACTGACATATGCACTTAATGAATGCCCAAAACAGCTCTGCTACTAGTGGAGCGGAGAACCATGAGTCCATAAATGATAAGAGATTAAGATTATCCCTGCACAGTCGTGACAAATTTAAAAAGTTGCAGAGAGGGCTTAGAAGCCACTTATGACTTACCCAATATTAAGATTCAGGGTGTTGCGGGGGCCAGTCTGGAAACCAAAAATGTTGACATAGAGTGACCGAGAAGATGGAAAGAACTCGACACTTTCTCCTCCCGTAATTTGCAAATTTTGACAATAGAATTTCGAGTTGGAACTTGGCCTTTGAAGATTTCAATCTAGGCGTGGTTGAATATTTCAAGTCTAATCACTTGGATCTATTAATATTGTGAATCACCATCAAATTGGGGCAAATGTTTTTGAAACCCATAATCAAATTCATGTAAAAACTCCAAATAGGGGGCATCCTTTGTAAAACTAAAAGCTCCAAATTGATAGGTAAAAAACCATAAGGCCAATGGACATTCCCAAATTGATGCGAATCATGGTCCTTGTCCCTGTGAAAAAACTAAAATTGTGGGCGAAAACCTCGAAAGATTGATGGCTACTCCCAGAAATCGGGCGAAAGGGAGGATGGCCGCCATTTTTCGAAGGTGAAAATGTAATTAATATTTAAATTTTGACTGCCATTTTTGGGCTAAATATATAATTAATATTGTTTTAAAAGTAAAAATGGGGCGAATTGGGATTAATATTAGTTTTTTTTTTATATATTTCGCCCATTGCCGGAATTTCGTCCCTGGAATTTTCTATGACACCTATGCTCTCATTGCTCCAGAATTGCCCCGCTGCAGCAAAGGTAAGAAAGCACCTGGAAAACCAAATACACTATAAAAAAAGGAGGTAGTGGTGGTCGATGCGATGAAAGGCAGGAGTTCATAATGTCACTTGGACACCCAAAAAGGGGCACCCGCTGGTTAAGATCAAGGTGACTTGGAGTCCCATTCTCTTGCTTTAGGTATGTTTTCTCGTCCCTCGACCCTTCTTTATTTTTCTGGTTCTCTTCCTTGTTTCCCTCCCTATCCCTCCTCCCTCTCCTAAGCCCCCTCCCTCCTTGGAAATCTCTTTCCCCCCATCCCCCCCTCAGCCCTTCTAGAGGCCCAAGAAGCCATCCCTGCTAGAGCTCCTTCTCCCTCTCCCTCCCTTTCTCCAGCTCCCCCTTTTTCGTCTCCTCCCCCTCCATGTCATGGTCCCCCTCCCCTCTTTCTCCTGGCTCCTCTCCCCCCTCTCATCCCTCCCCCTCTCTCCCTAAATCTCCCCTCCCTCCGCTAGGAAACAGATACGCCCTGAGGTCAAAATTTYAGGACTTAGCCCCTTCATATGGTTGTTTATCTCTAAACCCTCCCTCTCTTTCCCAAGTAGAAAGAAAGTACCTCATTTTGAAAGCAAAAGAGGAAGCAACCATGAAAATCCACAAAGGAACCCATGCTACTATCACAAGGACCCTTAGAGTAGGGAAAACCCCATCGACAAGGGCCAAATGATCTTCCTCTCCTTCAATGCGTGAGTGGTAGGGGGTGCCCCAAAGAAGCTATCCCTCAAAAGAATGATCCATAACCTCAAACCAGAACAAACTATGTGCTCTGGCGAAAGAGTTAGAGAAACTTTCAACCTTTGGCTTCATAATTGGTCTTTCAATATTGCCGACGCCTATGGCCTCTCAGGCGATCTCTTCATGTAATGGAGCCTAAATTTCCAATATTTCTCCTCTTCTGATGCCCACTCTGCAATCTCTACCAAGCTAAAACACAAAACCAATAATTTTTCCTTTTCAGTGGTGAATATTTATGGGCCTTATGCTGACATGACCTCCTTCTGGGAGGATTTGCTCTCTGCAGGTTTTTTTGGGATCCCTTTCTGGTGGTGGGAGGGGATTTAAATCTAACCCTCTCCCTGAGAGAGGTCCGGGGAGCTCATCCCAGGGCCGACAGGAAAATAATCTTCTTTTAATCCTTATTTGAAAAGGCCAACCTAGTGGACATTCAACCTATAAAACTCTCTCATAGTTGGCAGAATTTCAGAACGGGGGATGATCTATTTTTGTCTGGTGACTTATTAAAGAATTGTATTAAATGAGCATAAACTAAAGTACACCATAAAGAAGGAAAAACTGAAAAGGAAAGAGACATAAGCATGAAACATGAACGCAAAAACTTGATAACGGAGTTCGTCCCTGATGGACTACGTCTCCGAGTCTTGCTCTCAAATGGGTAGGCCTTTTTATTAACTCCACAAAATAATTGGGCAAAATACATAAGTATACCTCATTCTAGAGTTAATATACATAAGCTTTGCTTAGATAAGAAAACAAACATTACCACTACGTTCGTGGCGTTGAATTACCTAAAAATGACTGTCTCCACGCCTCGATTCGAGTCTGGCACTTTCAGGCCCAAGAGACACCCCTGTCTCAGCTTCTCTCCCTGCCTCTGTAATAAATGACTAGATTTTTTCTCGAAATGCATGCCCAGTCCGTATGACCATGCCTTGGTCTCTCCTTCTTCCCCTCGTACACTAGTGAAAACCCATTTTTATAATAAAATCCAGGCGGTTAAGAATTAATGAAATGGTTGGGCCCATTGGTTATTGGGGCTATATTAAGTGCTTGGTTAGGTGGAGGTCCTGAGGTCGAACCCACATGCCTCCCCTTTTAGCATACAGTTACAACCCCTTGGAGGAGGTTTAGGCGTATAGTTTGGCGGTCAGACATATTTGGCGGAGGAATCCCGTAACTTGTGGAACCCCGAAGCACTAGTTCCAGAGCGCATGAATCTTGGAATACCATTTGTTAGAGTGTGGTTTCATGAATTAGCACATAACCAAGGGCTGGGCTGAGGGCCTAGTCATTTTATTCCGCCCACATAGAACAATATTAACTTTAAATAATATTTGTGCCATATAATAAATATGGACTATGTAATGGCATGTTGGCTAGCACAGAGTGTAAGGCCTTTGTGCTAGGAGGTAAGGAGTTCGACTCTCGTCGCCTCCAATATATTTTTTAATGAACTATACTATAAGAGGCCAATGGGGGGTTTCCACGTGGCAACCTCTCATTGGTTGTTCTCTGCCACATGTAAAGTAGAGACTAGAACACATAGTCTACCACGTGTACCTGTAAGAATCTGCCATGTATACCTGTAACATTGGACCACATCTCCCTGTACAGGCATGCCACGTGTCACCTTGACCTTTGACTTTTTGACCAAGTTTGACCTGAACTTTGATTGCTTATAAATTTTGATCTGTAACTCCGTTTGATGAGTCGTTTACGAAGTTGGAAATATTACGATGTGCTCTTCGCAATCATTCCATTTCCACTGAATTTTGGGAACTTTGAAGTTTTTCCCTTTCTCTGTCTGCTGAAGCCATTCTGAGCATCCTCAGTTGCCTCTGCGAGTTTTGAGTTGTTCTTATCCTTCTCTGGATCCTTTTTGGATCACACCTTCCCACTGAGAGATTTTTGGACCACCAAAAGCTTTCATTAATCAACCAATAAGTGAGGGAAGAGTACCCTCACTTTGTCTTTCTCAATCTACTTTGCCTTGCTTGGATGTGTGCCCTTTAATCCTACTCAAAGATAATCAACATCACCCCTATGTGAAGTCCTCGTCCTTCTATCCAGGATGATATCTTCCCGTAACTCATCCAAGTACTCAGGTGCAAACTCATAAACTAAAGTTATTGAAACTTCCTCATCTCGATCCATGATTATGGGAGGATAAAAAAGTTTCAAGTTCTCTACGTTTACAATAGATTAAATCTGCATATAAGGTGGAAAATCCAGACGAAAAGCATTGGTACCACTTTTCTCCAAGATAGTGAGGAGTCCATAATGAATGAGCTTGAGTTTTTTGCCTTCACCCTTCAACCTCTCCTTGTTGATGTGAAGCCATACCCAATCTCCAACCTGGAACTGATGATCAACCCTATGCTTGTCATGTCGAGCCTTATACTGTGCTTGAATTTTCTCCAACTATTGCCTCACTGCCTTGTGTATCTGCTGGATCCTCTAGATGAAATTGCAGGATCTGTCCTCTATTTGTTCTTCATTTACATCAACATCTCTCCCATACATTAAGTCCAAAGGAACCTTGGGTAGGTACCCAAAACATGTCTCAAAAGGTGAAATTTGAGTGGATGAATGTAAAGCTCGGTTATAAGCATGTTGTACATAGGGTATTTGTTCATCCCATAATTTAGGATGCTTGCTGCAGTAGCCTCGAAGCAAAAGTACCATGTTTTGTTTACCATCTTTGTTTGTTCATCGGTCTGTGGATGAAAAGCAATTCTCCTCTTCAATTTGGTATCCATCATCCTCCACAAGCTAGTCCGAAAGTCCCGAAGGAATCGAGTATCCCGATCCGAGACAATGGATGTGGGTAACCCAAAGTGAACCCAAACATACTGAAATAAGAGATTAGCAGTCCGCTCAGCAGTGATCTGCTTTTTACATGGCATCAAGATACACATCTTGCTGAACCTATCCACTACAAGATACAAATAATCCTGACCCCCTTTGGTCATTGGTAAACCCCCTATAAAATCCATGGAAATGCTTTCTCGTGGATGGGATGGAACACGAAGTGGTGAGTATAGCCCCAGTTTTCTATTAGTGGGCTTACAAGTAGAACACATCACACACCCCTTTACATGTTTAGTTATAATTTCTTTCATTTGAGGTCAATAACAAAACCTCTGCAAATGAGCCATAGTTTTTCCTACCCCAAAATGCTTAGACACAAGAGAAGTGTGAGAATATTGTATTACATGGACACGTTCACTTGTAGGAATACATAATTTCCCAATATGGTAGAGTAGTTTTCCTTGCAGACAATAGTTCTCTACCTCTGCACTATGGGTTAACTTCTCGTATACTTCTTTAAAATCTTCAGTGATTACATATTGATCTACATAGCTATCATGAGATAAATAAGTATTCTTCAAAATAATAGAAGCAACAACAGGAAGTCTAGAAAGCATATCGGCTACCTTGTTACTTGTACCCTTTTTGTACTTGATTACCAAATGAAATTGTTGCAGAAAACCCATCCATCTATAGTGTCAAGATTTTGGCAGTTTGGTCTATTCTTGGAGATACTATAAGGGCTGGTGATCTGTATGTATAATTGTTTCCTTCTATAACAAGTAGTGCTTCCATTTCTTTACACTCTGGAATAATGCATACAACTCTTTATCATATGTAGCATAGTTAACAACAACTTGGTTAAAAGTTTCAAAGTGGTAACAAATAGGCTTACAATATTGCATCAATACTGCACCTATGGCATATCTGTTGGCATCTGTCTCGATCTCGAAAGGCTGTTGAAGATTCGACAATGCTAATACTTGTGCGGTACTGATCTTCTCCTTCAAAGTATCAGAAGATTTTTGTTGCTTTCCTTCCCACTGAAAAGTGTTTTTCACACTGGTTAAGGAATGCAAAGGAGCTACTATAAAGGAGAAGTTGGGAATGAATCTCCTTCAATACTGGACTACACCTAAGAAGCTTCAGACTTCAATTACACTTTTTGGCTCAGGCCAATTTACAATTACATAAATTTTGGAAGGATCAATTTTCAATTGTCCTCCTCCTACAATATGACCTAAGTATACAAGTGCAATCTTACCAAATTCACATTTAGACATTTTTACATACATCTTTTCCCTTTGCAAAGTATCCAATACTTGCTTCACATGCCTCATATGTTCATCCCAAGTCCCGCTAAAAACAATAATGTCGTCTAAATACACAATCACAAAGTCATCTAAGAAAGGCCTGGATACCTCATTCATCACACACATGAAAGTTGTCAGAACATTACAAAGCCCAAACAACATAACTAACCACTCAAACAATCCTTGTTTGGTTTTAAAGGCAATTTTCCATGCATCCTATTCTGCATCCTTGATTTGATGATATTCACTACGCAAATCCAACTTAGTGAAATAAACAACATTCTTCAACTGATCAATTAAATCATCTATATGAGGAAGAGGGTATCTATTTTTCACCGTGATTTTGTTTAAGGCCCGGTAATCGACACACATTCGCCTTGTGCCATATTTCTTTGGCACCATCATGATCGGGGAACCACAAGGAGTTGATCTAATAAACCCTGTACCCGCTTCTTGATCTCTGTCATCTCCACAACTGACATCCTGTACATGCCCACATTAGGAAGAGGAGAATCCCGCTGAAGATGTATCTCATGTTGGATTTTCCTCTTAGGAGGTAATCCATCCAGTTCCTGGAAAATATCATCATACTTAGAAACAATATTAATAAATTCCCTTTTATGCGACAGATCACATCTTTGGAAAGCATCAGATGTTTCGACATCTTTTTTTCTTACGACCATGAGTACATATCTCTTATTATTGTTTATGAGTCTTTTCATTTGTATTGCACTAACAAGTGTTGTATTTACCCTCATGCTGTGAGCTCTAACAATATATTCCACTCCCCCCTCAGTAAGGTGGTATTCGTTCTCATGATGAAAAGAAATTGCTTTTCTATCATAAAGATAAGGACTCCCCAACACTATGCCACATATATCAAGTGGTACAACATCCAAATCCACTTCATCAATCAACTTTGAAGCAATAACAAATCTGAACCTACATTGTTGGGTGAGATTAAGTTTTGCTTTATCACATACCCAACCAAGAGGATAAGGCTTTGGATGTGGTTTCGTTACAAGACCCATCTTCTTGACAAGTTCTTTAGATATCAAGTTTACTTGGGAACCCAGATCAAATAATTTATCTATCTTAGTATGTTTAGATACAACTCTTATATGAAATAACTCATTCCTCTTTTGTTCATCAACATGAGATTAATCATTGGAACTTGAACTAGCATGAAGAGAATATTTACCTTGTACTCCAACCGCTGTGATCTTAACTTCATCTCCTGAATCAGAACCAAGATCTTGCTACACTGTAGCAACGGTCTTTGTCTTCCCTTTTCCATTGAACTATTTTGGTTTCTTTTCTGGATGCAGTTTCCAACAATGTTCTTCATCGTGACCAATCTTCTTGCAATGAGTGCAAGATGGTTTTCCTCCTTCTCTCATTACTGTAGCGGTCTCCTTGTCCTTCCTTTTGAACTTCTTGAAAGTCTTTTGTGGGAAATTGGAAGGTTTTTTCATGGGATCTTCTTGAACATGTTTCCCCCTGTTCTCAAGGTGAGTGGCTTGCACACAAACTTCGTCAAGACTAGTGGGGTTAAACAAGAGCAAAGTATGACAAATATAACTGTGAAGAGCACCGATATACTTCATTAAAGTTTCATAAGAATCCAAAGCAATGTTCAATGCCAGATCTTTCTTCTTAAATTATTCTGTGAAACTTTGTGTAGTTTGACCTTTACTTTGCCTTAATTTTTTCAATTCCATCATCGCTTTATGTAAATACCCTAATGGATAGAATTGCTTCCTTTTCCCTGATTTAAATTCTGACCACGAAGAAAGAAGATTACTACACTTACTTCTTTCCTGAAGCTTTCTCTCCCACCATACGAGAGCGGTGCCTTCCAACCAAAAAGAATCTAGCTGCACTTTAACTTCCTCTTCATCAATATGATGAACACAACAATATACTTCAACCCGTCAGATCCAATTATCTAGATTTTTTAGGATTAGCATCTCCATTAAACATAGGTAAATAAAATTTTACATCAAGCTTTAATAATGGTTTCCTAAAAGAGGCTTTATGGCTAGAATGATGAGAATGATGAGAATGCCCAGAGGAAGAAGAACTAGAACTTGAAGGTGAATATGGAGGCTCAAGAGGATCTCCTCTAGCTCCTTGGTTTACTGAAGCATCATCATCTGCATGTGCTTCCTTTTTCTTATTTTTCTTCTTCATCCTCTTCTCGTAATCTCCATACATTCATTCGACCATTTCTGACATGCGATAAAAGACCATGTGAAAGTTTTTCTCCTGTTCATCACACTTGTCCTCTTCTGCCATCTTCTTCCTTTGGGATGCACGACCAACTTCAGGATTGAAAGTCTTAATAGTTCCTTCACCTTGCTTATGCTTGGCCCTAGTAAGCATTCATACTCAATGATTCAAGACAAAGACGACTACTCTGATACCAACATGATCCGAGATCTTTTCATCCGGTGACTTATTAAAGAATTGTATTAAATGAACATAAACTAAAGTACACCACAAAGAAGGAAAAGCTCAAAAGGAAAGAGACATAAGCATGAAATATGAACGCAAAAAATTGATAACGGAGTTCGTCCCTGATGGAATACGTCTCTAGTTCCCGCTCTCAAATGGGTAGGACTTTTTATTAAATCCACAAAAGAATTGGGAAAAATACATAAGTGTACCTCATTCTGGAGTTAAGCTACATAACATTTGCTTAGAGCAAAAAACAAACATCACCACTGTGTTCATGGCGTCGAATTACCTAAAAATGTCTGTCTCCACGCCTCGATCTGAGTCTGGAACTTTCAGGCCGAAGAGACACCCTTGTCTCGATTTCCATGCCTACCTCTGCAATAAATGACTAGAAATTTTCTTGAAATGCGTGCCCAATCTGTACGACCATGCCTTGGTCTCTCCTTCTTCTCCTCGTACACTGGCGAAAAATCCCTTTTATAATAAAATACAGGCAGTTAAGAATTAATGGAACGGTTGGGCGCATTGGTTATTGGGGCTATTTTAAGTGCTTGGTTAGGTGGAGGTCCCGGGGTTGAACCCGCAGGCCTTCCCTTTTAGCATATGGTTACAACCACTTGGCGGAGGTTTAGGCGTATAGTTTGGCGGTTGGACATATTTGGCGGAGGAATCCTGTAACTTGCAGAACCTCGAAGAACTAGTTCAAGAGCGCACGAATCTTGAAATACCATTTGCTAGAGTGTGGTCATGTGAATTAGCACATAACTAGGGGTTGGACTGAGGGCCTAGCCCTTTTATTCTGCCCACATAGAACATTATTAACTTTAAATAATATTTGTGCCATATAATAAAAAAGGACAATGTAATGGCATGTTGGCTAATGCGAAGTGTAAGGCCTTTGTGCTAGGAGGTAAGGAGTTCGACTCCCGTCGACTCTCGTTGACTCCAATATATTTTTAATGAACTTTACAGTAAGAGGCCAATGGGGGGTTGCCATGTGGCAATCTCTCATTGGTTGTCCTTTGCCATGTGTCAATTGGAGAGTGGAACACATAATATGCCACGTGTACCTGTAAGAACCAACCACATATACCTGTAACATTGGACCACATCTCCCTATACGGACATGCCACGTGTCACCCTTGCAGTGGTGACACGTTTCACCTTGACCTTTGACTTTTTGACCAAGCTTGACCTGAACTTTGATCGCTTATAAATTTTGATCTGTAACTCCGTTTAACGAGCCGTTTACGCTGTTGGAAAGCTTACGACGCATTCTTCGCGATAATGCCATTTCCACTGAATTTTGGGAACTTTGAATTTTTTCCCTTTCTCTATCTGCTGAATTCAAGAAACTGTCACTATCTTCATGGACCAAACTTTCCCCCCGGAACCAGGATCCCCTTATGGTACAATTCACTGCAAATCTAAAAAAACTGAAAAACACCATAAAAATTTGGCTCCCTACTTGGAAGTCCAAAAGGTACCGACACATTCGGGACATTGAAGAGGATCTGGAAATGATTCTAAGATCCTTGGCGAATGGACCCCTAAGAAACATCAAGTTATTTGAACTAAGATACCTAGAGGAAAAGCGCGCTAGATGGCTAAAGACAAAGGAAGAAGAATGACACACAAAAAGTAGGGCTCTGTGGATTAAAGGAGACAACAATACAATTTTTTTTCATCAATATGTGAACTTTTGAAAAAACCTCAACTCAATCTGGGAAATCAAAGACGAACAAGGAAAAGTGTCCACTTCCTTTGAGGAAAAGGCAAAGATCGGAGAATTTTTTTCCAACAAACTCTTTTCTTCCCCCAAGGATGCCCTATTCAAGAAATCCTGGAACTAGTTGGTAAATTCCCAACTGTCTTTACCAACGAAATGAAACTTTCCTTGGAAGAAGAAGTTTTGAAACCAAAACTTTGTTCTCCGTGAGTAACGGTAAAAGCCCTGGTCTAGACGAAGTAACTGTGGAATTATTCAATGGATTCTATGATCTCCTTAAAGAGTATTTACTGCTTATGATTAGAGAATCACAAAAGGAAGGAAGAGTTCACGACCCTCTGAATGCAATGTTCTTATGTATCAGTCCTAAGAAACAATGCCCCTCTTCCTTTGAAGACTACATACCGATCACGTGCTGCAATGTAGTCTACAAATTAATCCCCAAGATCCTATCCAAGCGACTCAGACCTTTGCTAAGTGAAATAATCAGTGAAGAGAAATTCAACTTCCTCCATAACAGACATATACATGATATTGTAGCCATAACTCACGAAGTTCTCCACTCAGTCAAGAAAATAAATCTCAAGGCAACCATCCTGAAACTGGACCTTTCCAAAGCCTATGACAACGTAAATTGGACCTTCTTGTGTTTAGTACTAATCCAAATGGGCATGAACTTAGAAATAATCAATTGGACAATGGGATGTATCCAAAGCACCTCTTTCTCCTTACTCATCAATGGAGCCTTGTCCATTTTTTTCAAAGCCTCCAAAGGGCTGCGTCAGGGATGCCCCCTTTCCCCCTTTCTTTTTCCAATCATAGCAGAAGCTCCCAACCTTTCGACAAAGGAGGCTAGGACCAAGGGTCTCTTAAAAATTATTACAGTTTCAAAATCATAATCAAACACACACCTTTTATTTGTAGATGACATATTCGACTGATTACATGGCTCTCATAGGAATTTGAGTGCCCTCAAGGATATTTTAAACCTCTTCTGTAGCGCCACGTGAATGAAAGTTAATATGGAAAAGTCTTATCTCCTTGTTCATCAATGTGAGAATGAAGATGAAGCCTCTCTCCGCAATACTTTCCCTGCCCAAAGGAAAAAAATTTCGATGGAGTAAAGTACCCGGGTTTTAATTTAAAACCCGTCAGCTACAAAAAATAAGACTGGGGATGGTTAATAAGAAAGGTTGAAGACCGACTAGCCGTTTGGGTAAACATGATCCTCTCTAGAGGATGGATACTGGTACAAATCAAGGTAATCCTAGAAGGAATTCTGGTCTACTGGAATTCAGTAGCCAAAGTCCCAAAATGAGTCCTTGATGACATTCGCTATTTAAGCTTTTGTTTCTTGTGGAAGGAACAAATTACACAGTGAGGACCCCCTATGGTCAAATGGAACTCAATCGCAACATCGAAAGAACTGGGGTGTGGGGGATAAAAAACCTAAGGCTCTTTGCGTGAGCCTTAGCATGCAGAAACATCTGCAATCTAAACTTGGGAAACTCTCTATGGGTAAGTTTATGAACTCCAAGTATTTCCCTTCATTATCTATTACCGACTGGTTTCATGATCCCTTGAAATCCTCCAAAGGTTCAATAGTCTGGAAAGCACTTGTAAAAGCCTCCCCCCTTGTTGATAAGTGGACTACATGGTGGATTGGAAATGGGGAAAAGGTGAGACTCGACGAAGATAATTGGTTGGGAGCTGGAAACAATTACAAACTCTCATATCCCCTTCTTCAGTTCCTAAAAGGAAAAAATTGTCACTTCCTTAGCAACCTCAACATTGGCTTCCCTAAACCAAAAGGTAGAGGGGGATGTAAATCTGCAGAATCCTTGAATCTTCCCCTGGATATACGAGATGAATGGAACTCTTACATTACCCTGCTTTGTGAAAATTTCATTTCCCTGGAAAGGGAGTCCGAGGACTCCCTTTGTTGGTCAAAAAAATCACATAATGGCTCTTACTCGGTCAAATTAGGCTACAAATCCTGGTTTGAAGAAAACTCATTGACACAATTGAAAAGGTGGTGGAGGTCCTGGTCGAAAATCAAGGCTCCCATCATATTTAAACTGACTCTTTGGCTAGCTTTAAACAACAAACTATTGACTTGGGAAATTTGCCTTAGGAGAGGCTAGTGTGGACCTAGCAGATGTCCACTGTGCAAAGAAGATTAAGAATCCTCTTCTCATTTATTTTTATCCCGTCCCTTTGCAGAGAAAGTCACGTGTTCAATAAAATAAAAACTAAATTCTAGGGAAGATTGGAACTAGGGTTCTCTTGAAGAAAGCTTCAGGACTTGGCTACAAGACATAACAATATCCCTTTATGCAGGTCTTCCAAGTATCATGATCACAAACATCTGGTGGGCAAGAAATAATGTTGTCTTTAAATATAAGACAGTTTCCCCGGAAGTGACAACAACTTTATCTCTCTCTCAGGCTAAAGAATTCAAGACAAAACCGTGATTAAGCAAACAACATTTCATAGTCCCCCCACCCATTCATTACACCATCCGATGGGGATATTTCGATGGGGCCAGCCAAGGACATCCTCTTGCATGCAGAGTCAGGGTGTTGTTGTTTATCAGTCATAGTCACTATATCCATATGAGATACTCACTAGGAGGTGGAACAAACAACATAGAAAAACTGATAGCACTCTGGACCCTTTTGGAAACAACCAAAGAAAAAATTATGACAAAGCTTCAGGTGTTCGGAGATTCCAAACTGGTGATTGATTGGGAAAGAGGCCAAAACAACATTCAAAATCCTAGACTGGCCTCAATTTTAAGGGATATCAAACTCACCTTCATAAATTTCGAATGGCTTTCTTTCCATCACATTCCGAGGGAACTCAATACACAAGCAGACAAAATCTTTAAAGAAGCACTGTAGCTGCAAAAAGTAGCCTTTGGCTTCTATGAGTTCTTCGAAGGCACAGAGACAGAGGCAATAGAATTTTGCCTCTGATTTTTTTCTTCTTGTAAGGCTGTAAATGTTTTGAATGTTACAATGTGTTTTGTAAAAGACATCAAAGGGTCTGTTGGCATAGGCATAATAGTTCTGTAAGAAAGCCTACCAAGGCTAGAATGATAAGACAACAACATGTATATTCCTTTTTTGAATATAACAATTTTTCTTTTTCTACAGGAAAAAAAAGGAAGGAGTTTATATTGTTATTGTATCATCTTTTTAGAAAAAAAAACTAGCAATTTATTCATAATCTATGTAACATAATCTGATTTTGTTTTTTTTATACCATGTAGAGATAACAGGTGGGTTGGGGAAATCCATGGACGTTGCAGTTATGTCTTCTTTGTATTTTGGATTAGTGATGAATAATCGGTATCCTAAGACCATATCAACTAGGTTAATGAGCCAAGTTTATTCGCTTTTTAGAGTGTTTGACACAAAAGTATCTTATTTGTGTTTTGGCAAGACACTTGAAACATATAATTTTTTTCATACTAAAATAAAAATCACTTTTTTTTCTCGGGACAAAAATTGAAAATAAATATTTAACATAAATGATTTTGTTCAACTAAATTATTATAGTAATAAATAAATATTATATTTAATCACCTAAAAATTATCAGTCAACTTCAATCTTTATTTATGTCAAATAAACTTTAATGAAGAAGTTGAAGATACCACTATTTTCTCTCTTGAACCACAACCCCTAATTAAAAAGTATATTTATGTAAATACCAAAACTTCTCATTGGCTTACACTTGATGTTGTGTGATTATCAAGACTTTGTAGGGGTGAGTTTACTTTTTTGGAAAAACTTTATATCTATAAAATAATTAATTAACATTATTGTCTTAAAGACAATCAAAAGTAAAGTTTCCATAACAAAAATAATTATATCGATAATCATTTTTTTCCTTAGAAAAAAAAAGTGATTTTATTACTTTAAAAAAACAAAATTACATTTTGTAGATGCATGTTGATAAAGACATGGTACATAAAAGCCCGTTACTGCAGAAAAAGGTAACTATTTTAAATATGATATTTTTACAATCTAAAAGTTTCTCATCCATTCTACGCCCATTTTATGTTTGATATGTTTTACAAAATTATAAACCCATAGTTTCCCGTCTTCCAGATTTTCCTCGTTAGACTGTAAAGATGTGCCAAAATTTTGTTCTTTGATCTTTTTCTCCTTTACTGCAACTTCGTCTATTGTGATTCTTCATATAAGAAGTCTAGTAGATAAACTGTATCATGTATCCATGTATACACTGACAAAAAAATGATATCAAGAAGTCTTCTTCAAAGACCAACTTCTTTGTGAAATGGAAGATGAAAATATTCATAGTGTTGTCCACTTGTGTCCTCTTCATTGTGTCAGGTTCTATAGTCCATCACAATCTCTACCTTTGACAATTGGTCTACCACTTTTTTTCGTTCCATGTAGATATATGTACGCACAAAAGTGCCATAATTTCTCACCAAATCTTGTATTTCTTCCAATAATGGTAGTAGAAGAATGTCAACACATCTCTAATCACTATTCACCCAATTGATCACATTCAAAGAGTCATCATAAAATTGTAAGTGAGTTATGTCCTTTTCCAAGGCGAACAATAAGAGGAGTTTTAGTGTATGTAATTTTTCATAACTGTTTGTGCCAAGGCCGAGACCCATCTTGAGTTTGTATATATGTGTTTCAGATAAGGATAGAGCCGCACCACCTCCACAATGTCTCGGGTTCCCTTGTGAGGCCTTGTCGAAGAAGGCCCAGGGATGAGTTTTGTCGATAGTTTTTGGGATCGTATTCCTAGTCCTCAACGTTCCCTTTTCCCGTGGAAAGAAATTTAATATGCTCAACATTTTACTGCAATCACTGCGGGGGAGGTTGATCTATCCTAAAATATGCAATGGTTACGTGCAAGCCAAATCCCCCAATCCACTAACAACAATAAATCTTTAAAAGGTTTATGGATTGGACTTGCTAGCCATGGTTTAAGTTCTTCATCAATGCTTTGACCTTGACAAATCAATGCCCGACCCGTCAACTTTACTATTTCCCTCCAAACCCGAACAGTGAAGGGACAATTCAATATTAAATGACTATTTGTCTCTTCATCGTTTTTACATAAGGCAAACCATCTTGGCCTTGCCTTGTTCCTTTTTTGGATATTATCTTAGGTTAGTGCCTTGTTTTCGACAATACACCACATAAAAACTCATGCCTTTGCTGTACATTTTAACTTCCAAAGTCTTTTCCACCACCATACTTCTTCCTTCTGGTCAACATTAGAATTTAAGTGAATGTCTCCCAATTTAGGTGTGTAAACACCTGATGCTGACAAATTCCAAACCAACGCATCCCCCTGATCTCTAATATGAACACGTGATTGCTGCAAACTGAGTACATAATGCATCGATGTATTTCTCCAATCTTCCCCAAGTTCCAAATGATCTGTTGACAACCAAACTTGTCTCCACAACATGGTTTGATTTTGATCAACAACCTGGTTTAGGGTGTGATAATGATCCATGAGGATCTAAAAGGGAAAAAATTCAAAGTCCTTAAATCTCATAAAAAAACAACTCCAAGTCGAAGAGCTTGTCACAAGATTTCTAACAATGCAAACGACACCTCAAATGGAGTCAGAACGAAGAAGATATGGCTAGTCAAAGTTGTGGTCAACCTAGTCAAAATTCAAAGCTGACGTCACCATCCGTACAACTGACGTCATCATCGTCCATACATAGTGACATAAACATGACACGTGGCAACATTACAGGCTACCACATGGCATGTTGATTTGATATTTTGGTGGCCACTTGGGCCAATTTGCGAGTGCCACATGACACCCCCAAGTGACACCACGTGGCACCACCCAAGAGTCGCTACGTGGAAACATGACCGGGCGACGGGTGGTAGAGATGAATGGAGTGGTTTGGAAAGTAGCAGGGTTCTACATGGCACCCCAGAAATTCCCCATAAGGGATGGGCAACGAAAAATTGAAAAAAATGGTCGCTGGATCAACCAACGACCCATATATCCAACATGTATCATCCCCATATCCTAGTGGAATTCCATACAACCTGAACGATATACCTATGAGCATTAAAAAGAGGTTTACAACCGTATAAGCCATGCACCCATCACCATCAAGGGTTAGCGCCAGGCCTATAGTTAGCGGTAAGATTCCATGGTAATATCCGTTGGCTATTTTAAAATGGTGGTTCCACTATATTAAACTTAAGTTATAATGGGTGCCAAAGAACAGGAGGTCCACGGGTTTGACCCTAGGACCTCACCAACCATAATCTCTAAGTTTATACCAATAAAAAATGGGCGGACTTGGTAAGTCCACCCACAAAATTTATTAAAACTCGAACTTCTGCCAGAGTTCCGGGGTCGCGCCCAAGTACAATATGGCACAATTTTCAATGTAGGTTTGAGTAATAATTGTAGACTGTCGGCATGTTTTATGAGGAAAAGAGCCCAAGAGGGGCCTAGGATGAGCATTGTCAGAATTTCATGATTTGACAGTCATTTAGGCATGTTTTCTCACCACAAGTCCACCAATGATGTCCGTTTTTGCATCTCGGCAACATATAAGAGGGCCATTTTTTAGACTTGAGGTGTAATGATGTATTTATGCTAATTTTTTATTATTGTTGAGATAATATAAAGCCTCTCCACTTTGAAGCGGCCCGAAGACGTAGTCCATTCTTGGGACGAACTCCGTTATCATGTCTTGTGTTCTTGCTTTCCTTCTCATCTTTTCTCCATGATTATGTCCTCTTTAATTATGTTGAACACAAGCCTTCATTTAGACTCTTTAATGTAATTATTTTGATAAGTCATCGATGAAAAGATATAAGATCATGTTGGTATCAGAGTGGTCTTCTTTGACTTGAATTGTGAGTGTGAATGCTTACCAGGGCCAAGCTCAAAGTAGGTGAAGGAAAACTAAAGACTTTCAACCAAGAGATTGGATGTGCAACTCAAGGAAATAAAATGGAGGATGAAGAACTTCGTGTAGAGAATGAGAAGGATTTCCACATAACTTTCTACCGGATGTTAGGCATGGTGGAAAAACTATTTGCAGATTATGGGAAGAGAGTTGCAAAGAAGAAGAAGAAGAAGAAATCTAAAGAAGAGGATAATGCTTTAGTGAACCATGGAATTTGAGGAGATCCTCCTTATCCTCCATCACCATCTTCAAGTTCAATCTCTTCCTCCTATTCTTCTCATTCTCATCATTCTTCACATTCTCGTCATTCTAGTTTTCATCCAAGTACTTCTAAAAAGCCATTGTTGAAACTACATGTGAAATTTGATTTTCCCATGTTTAATGGAGAAGTTAATGCAAATAAGCTTAATAATTGGATCAAACAAATTAAAGTTTGCTGTTGTGTACAAAAGATCGAAGAGGAATAGGAAAAGATCCAGTTGGCTTCTCTTCTGTTGGAAGGCACAACCCTTGTTTGGTTTGAGAGAAAACTTCAGAAAGGTAGTAACCATAAAGGTAAACTCCTTTCTTCATGTCATGAATTTACATCTACGTTGAAAAATAAATTTTATCCACTGGGTTATGTTCAAAAAGCCATGATGGAATGGAAAAATCTAAGACAGGGTAAAGATTAGAGTCTTCAGAGTTTCACAAAGGAATTTAGGAAACAAGTACTTGCATTAATTATTCCTTTAGATTCTCATGAAACTTTGATGAAGTATATTGGTGCACTTCATAGTTATGTTCAACATACATTGTTATTGTTTAACCCCACAGTCTTAGACGAAGTGTGTGTGCAAGAAACTCACCTTGAGAACAAGGGAAAGAATGTACAAGAAGACCACCCAAAGAAATTTTCCAAGTTCCAGAACAACAAGTTCAAAGGGAAGAAAAAGGACAAGAAGGCAAGGGAAATAAAGAAAGAGGAAGGAAATCCCTCTTGTAGACATTGCAAGAAAGATGGGCATCATGACGAGCACTACTGGAAGCTACATATTGATGTGAAGCCTAAGATATTTGGTGGAAAAGGGAAGCCAAAGATAGTTGCAACAACGCAACAAAACCTTGGTTTTGATTCAGGTGACGAGATGAGGATTACAACCGTTGGAGAACAAGGTAAAAATTCATTTCATGCTGGTTCAAGTTCCACAAATACATCTCATGATCATGAAAGAATAATAAGTGAATTATTTCATATTAGAGTTGTGTCTAAACACATAATGATTGACACTCTATTTGATCTGGGTTCTCAAGTGAATTTAATCTCAGAAACTATTGTTAAAAAGTTGGGCTTAGAAACAAAAACTCATCCAAAACCAAATCCCTCTTGGTTGGGTAACTGACAATGCAAAACTAAATGCCACCAAGCAGTGTAAGGTTAGATTTTCCATTACTTCAAAGTTGATAGATGAGGTTGATTTAGATATTTTCCCACTTGATATATGTGGTATAGTTATGGGAAGCCTGTATCTTTATGATAGAAATGCAATCTTCTTCAGAAATGAGAACAAATGCCATATCACAGAGGATGGAGTGGAATACATTGTAAGAGCGCACAGTATGAAAACAAACACAACTCTTGTTAGTGCAAGACAAATGAAAAGACTCATAAACACTAATAAGAAAGATGTACTCATGGTTGTAAGAGAAATAGATGCCGAGACATCTAATGGTTTCAAGGGATGTGATCCCTCTCACAAAGATGAAATTATTGATGTTATATCTAACTATGATGAAATATTTTAGAAACTAGGTGCATTGCCTCCCAAGAGGGAGATTCAACATGAAATACATCTTCAACAAGATGTCCCTCTTCCAAATGTGGGCATGTAAAGGATGTCAGTCATAGAAATGGCATAAATCAAGAAGCAGGTGCAAGACTTACTAGACTAAGGGGTCATCCAACCTAGCTCATCTCCTTGTGGTTCTCCAATCGTGTTGGCTCCAAAGAAGGATGTAAAATGGAAAATGTCTGTTGATTACCAGGATTTCAACAATATCACCATAAAGAACCACTACCCCTTACCTCAGATAGATGAATTGTTGGATTAGTTGAAGAATTTAGTGTACTACACTGTGTAGGATTTGAGGAACAACTACCACAAGGTCAATATTGCAGAAGGCGACGTGTGGAAGACTGCCTTCAAAACAAAATAGGGTCTTTTTGAATGGCTTGTGATTCCATTTGGGCTTTGTAATGCTCCAACAACATTCATGTGAGTCATGAATGATATTTTTAGGCCTTTCATTGATGACTTTGTGATTGTATACTTAGATGACATTCTTTTTTTTAGTAGGACTTGGAATGAACATGTAATGCATGTAAAGAGAGTATTGGATGTCCTTAAAAGGGAAAATTTTTAGGTAAAATTGTCAAAGTGTGACTTTGGAAAAACATCATTAGTTTACTTGGGTCATATTGTAGGAGGTGGTCAACTAAAGATAGACCCCTCCAAAGTTGAAGTCATTGTAAATTGACCAAATGTAACACCCTGTTTCCCCCAGCTTGTAAATATAACT
>JZKD02S0814934.1:56272-68805 GCA_000966675.3 Picea glauca | reverse complement strand
CATAAGCTGTGAAACTGTGAATGATTTCATTATAAGAATGTCTGTATGGTGTTTTGATCAGTACTAGTAGTTGTATATTTATATGGAAAGACTATGTATGGTTTATGTCCTCATGAATTCGTTATTTGTGTGCGTACTGATTCAACTCAGACTTCATGCCTGGCTCTCGGGAGGACGACACCCTTATATACCTCAGGTAGTACCCTGAGTAATTCTCCCCATAAAAATACCTTCCTTGAAAATCCCAACAAGAACCGAGAAGGCGGCTGTGAAGGCGTAAGACCTTAGTAACCCTACATAAGGAGGAACGATCCTCTTGAGAACCGAAATGACAGCATAAGGATGAAGTAACAAAGCGACGGATGAGATCCCATCGGGAGATCTGTGGTCACTCACGACCGTCAGATCAGAGGAAGGAGCGGGAAAATTAAGTACCTTAACCTTATAGGTATGAGTCGATGGACGAGATTTCGTCGGGAAATCTGTGGACACACTCGACCGTTGGATTGGTAGGAGAAGGTAAGGTGTTAAGATGCCTTACCCCTTTGTTGTCTGTATCTTTGTGGGCAACAAGGAATTTGGGATCATAGATCTCCAAGGTCCATGATATTATCTGGACCGTGGATCTTTTTCACGTCCAAGGAGTCGTGGAAGAATGCTTGGGTAGGAACTGATCTGGGCCGTCAAATCTCGGCTAGAAAAACCTGACAGCCGTTGAATCTATCCGGAGTTACCCGAGGGTTAAAAACCCCCGTGAATCGGGATTTTCCATGGTGAAAACCCCGAGATGTATCTGAGCCGTCCGATTGATGGAGTCCACGCGTCACGAGATCTCCCATTCTGGGGAATCGGGAATCGCGAAATTGGGATTCCTGTTGACAAGAGTTCAAGATTTTCCATGGTGAAAACTCCGGGACGGATCTGAGCCGTCCGATTGACGGAGGCCACGCGTTGTGAGATCTCCCATTCCAGGGAATCAGAAATCGCGAGATTGGGAGTCCTGGCAACAAGGGGTCGGGACTTTCCTGGGTGGAAACCCCAGAGCAGTTGTGGACCGTTCGATTAACGGAGTCGACGTGTCGAGAGATTACCCATTTCGAGAAAACAGGGATCGGGGATTCAGGAGTTCCATTGAAAAAAACTCAGGCTCTTGCCTTGACAAATCCCGATCCATAACGTCGAGAAAATAGCATGTGGCTAAATCCCGATGGACGGACAAGATTCCTTCGGGAAATCTTAGGGTCCGTAACGACCGTTCGATGTGAGGAAGAGATGCCAATTTTATGCTGGGGCGAAAACAGGCATTAGGGTAAGTAGTGAGCAGATATGGATGGCCAGAGTCCACCCACCCAGATCTACGTCTAAGGGTGGATTCCAGACCCCCCTTGACATTCTGCCTTTAATTGGGGGGGGGTCCAGAATTGGACATGCAACTCTCGAACGGTCAAGATTAATTCGTCATGATCAACGACTCTCAGGTGGATTATGGACCCCCCTTGCCATTCTGCCTTTAAGGGGGGGGGGTTTTCCAGAATATTGTGGCGTGTGAAGTGGGGCCCCTGCTGTCATGTCGACCACCGTGTCGCCTTTCCCTCTCTGCCAACTGTGTTCCACTTAACCATGCGACGAGGCCGTTTCTCATTCGCTGTTCTCTGGTCCTGTTGGGATTTGTTCCTATTAGCCATTTGCTAACCCTGTAGGGATTCATCCCCATTGGCCGATCGCTAGCCCTGTCGGGATCCGACGGTTGCCAAGTCAAACGACTCAACCTCATTGTAGTGCCGAAGCGCGAAATATGAAAGAGGTATTGCGTTTATCTGGACTGTGATCATGACCCACGACCACATGGGAGCGAGGAGAGAGAATGAGCCAGCTTACGCTGGTCCTCCATTGATGTTTTAGGGCTTCTGATTCGACAGAAGACCAGAAAAATCTGATTTAGCTAGTGGGTATGTGACACCAAAGCCAACATCAACTACAAAGGTTAGGAGTTTCTTAGGGGCAATTCAATACTGGAGAAATTTCATTGCAAAATTTTCCTACATTGCATCTCCTTTGCATGCCTTAACTAGTGTGAAATAGACCTTCCAGTGGGGAGGAAAATAACAAAATGCCTTTGACACATTGAAGAGAAAGATCAACACTGCACCGGTGCTAACTCTACCTGACCTTCAACAACCATTTGAAATCGAGATTGAGTCCAATGGCTATGCCATGAGATTAGTCTTGATGCAACAATGCAAACCCATTTGTTTTCATTCTGAAACTTTTTCTAAGGCTATTTGTAACTATCCTACATATGACAAAGAACTATATGCATTGGTACAAAGAGTGAAGAAATGGAAACACTGCTTAATGGGAAAGGAAACAATAATACACATTGATCACCAACCCTTGCAGTATCTCTAGTCATATACCAAGCTACAACAGTCAAGACACTACAGGTGGATGGGATTCTCCCAATAATTCCATTTAGTTACCAGATACAAGAAGGGAACAAGTAACAAAGTTGTGGAAATGCTTTCTAGACCTCCTATTTCTGCATCCATTGTTTTGAAGAATGCTTTCTTATCTCATGATAGTTATATTGAACAATATGCTAATGATGAAGATTTGAAGTATGCATATGTGAGGCTAACACATGGCTCGCAAGTGGATAATTTTTATGTATAGGATAAACTACTCTACCATATGGGCAAGCTTTGTATTCTAGTCAATGAAAGAGTGCATGTAATCAAGGAAGCACACACTTCCCTTGTATTTGAGCATTTTGCGGTAGGTATAATATGGCTTATTTGCATAGGTTTTGCTACTGGCCTCAAATGAAAGAAATTGTAATCAAATATGTAAAGGGGTGCGTGTTGTGCTCAACTTGTAAGCCCACTAATAGAAAATTGGGGTTGTACACACCACTTCCAATTCCTTCCCATCCTTGGGAAATTATCTCCATGTATTTTGTAGGGGGGTTGCCTGTGTCAAAAAGGGGTCGTGACTACTTGTATGAAGTAATGGATAGGTTTAAAAAAGATGCCATGTAAAAAGAAG
The DNA here is from genome assembly GCA_000966675.3 of Picea glauca. Taxonomy (NCBI): domain Eukaryota; kingdom Viridiplantae; phylum Streptophyta; class Pinopsida; order Pinales; family Pinaceae; genus Picea; species Picea glauca. The sequence continues at coordinate 65,760 of JZKD02S0814934.1, read as the reverse complement.
ATCACTGCTGAGAAAGTTGCTCGTATTTTCTTTTAGCATGTATGGGTCCACTTTGGACTACTCGCATCCATTATCTTGGATCTTGACACTCAATTCCTTGGAGAGTTTTGGACAAGCTTGTGGAGAATGATGGAATCCAAGATGAAGAGAAGTACTACTTTCCATCCACATACCGATGGCTAGACAGAGGTTGTAAATAGAACAATGGTTCATTTGCTTCGAGGCTACTGCAGCAAACATCCCAAGTTTTGGGATGATCAAATATAGTATGTGCAACATGCATACAACTGAGCCTTGCACTCTTCCATGAAGAGTTCACCATTCGAGACATGTTTTGGGTATTTATTTAAGGCTCTATTAGACTTGAATTTTGGAAAATAAGTTGAATCTAGTGAACAAAGATATGAATATAGAGCCCACAAGTTCATTCAGAGGATCCAACAGGTACACCAGACAGTCCAAGAATAGTTGGAAAAGAGTCAGGCATAGTACACATCTCGCCATGAAAAGCACATATTTGATCATCAGTTTCAAGTGGGATATCAAGTATGGCTCCACATCAACAAAGATAGGTTGAAGGGAGAAGTCAAGAAGCTCAAACCCATTGAATATGGACCCTTCACCATATTGAAGAAAATTGGCACAAATGCCTTTCGCCTTGATCTACCAATGTACATGCAGATATACTTAGTTGTGAATGTAGAGAACCTGAAAATTTGTGAGCCTCCAATGATCATGGATCAACGAGAGAGTGTTTTAGTACCTTCAATGGACGAGTTTTCTCTTGAGTACTTGGATGACTTGAAAGAAGATATCATCCTGGACAAAAGAACGAGGACTTCTCGCAGGGGTGATGTAGAATATATTCGAGTGGGCCTAAAGGTCACCCATCAAAGTAAAGCATGGTGGATCAAGAAAGAGAAAGTGAGGGATAAATTCCCTTACCTGCCAGTTGACTAATGAGGATTTTGGAGGACTAAAAGCTTCTTAGTGGGGAGGAATGATCGAGGAGGATCTTAAAGGGAAAAAAATAAAAGTCCTTAAATCTCAGCTAAAATAGTTCCAAGTCGAAGATCTTGTCACAAGCTTTCCATCGACGCAAACGACACCTCAAACAGAGTCATAACGAAGAAGATATGGCCAGTCAAAGTTGCGGTCAACCTAGTCAAAAGTCAATGTTGATGTCATCATCTATACATCTGACGTCATCATTGTGCATACAAAGTGACATCAATATGACACATGGAAACATGACAGGCTGCCATGTGGCACAATGATTTGACATTTTGGTGGCCACTTGGGTCAATTAGCGAGTGCCATGTGGCACCACCCAAGAGCTGCTACATGGTAGCATGACATGGAGATGGCTGGAAAAGATGACTTGACAGATTTGGAAAGTAGCAGGGTGTCACATAGCCCAATCCCTGAGTGCCATGTGGCATGCCAAAAACACCCAATGAGGGATGGGCAATGACAAAACAAAAAAAATGGTCGTCGGGCCGGTCGGCACGGGATCAGTTGGCGACCCCCATATCGTAATGGAATCCCACACAACCCGGTCGATGTACCTGGAATCATTAAAAAGGGGTTGGCAACCATATAAGCCATGCACCCATCACCATCAAGGGTTGGCGCCATGCCTATAGTTAGCGGGAATCTTCCATGGTAATATCCGTTGGCTATTTTAAAATGGTGGTTCCACTATATTAAACTTAAGTTATAATAGGTGCCAAAGAAGGGGAGACCAGTGGGTTTGACCTCCCTAACCATAATCTCTAAGTTTATACCAATCACTAATGGGCCAACGAGCGGACTTGGTAAGTCCGCCCACAAAATTTATTAAAACTTGACCTTCTACTAGAGTTCGGGGGCCATGCCCAAGTACAGTCTGGGTATAATTTTCAATGTAGGTTTGAGTAATAATTGTAGACTACCTGCACGATTTACGAGGAAAAGAGCCCAGGAGGTGACTAGGATGAGCAATATCAAAATTTCATGATTTGACAGTCATTTCTACACGTTTTCTCACCACGAGTCCACTGGGGATGTCCATTTTTGCATCTGGGCAACAAATCAAAAGGCCATTTTTCAGACTTTAGGTACAATGATGTATTTATGCCAATTTTTTATTGTTGAGATAATATAAATTCTCTCCACCTCGAAGCAGGCCGAGAGACGTAGTCCATTCTTGGGATGAACTCCTTTATCAAGTCTTGTGTTCTTGCTTTGCTTCTCATCTTTTCTCCATGATTATGTCCTATTTAATTATGTTTCACATAAGCTTTCATTTACACTCTTTAATGTAATTCTTTTGATAAGTCATCGATGAAAAGATCGTGGATCAGATAACCACGCTCCCATAACAATTATACAAAAGGGATAGATAGGGTATAATGTTCATCACACCCCATCCATGAATCCATGCCTATATGTAGCCTGGAGCCATCTTAAATCTTCCATGCTTGGTCATCCCCTATGAGAGAAACATATTTTAGAACAACCTTCCAGATCACTGAGATATCTGTCTTATGCTTATTTTCCTCTCTAATCCATTCTTCCAATGTATCTGGGGCTATGTATTTCTAGTCAACCAATTGACACCACAAGCCTTTCCCCAACAATAACCTCCACACACTCTTGGCTTCTAAGGCTCTTGAAAAGAGAAAAATGTTTTTGAGTACCCACCCTCCCAATGCCTTTAGGACAACAATAAATTTCAATTTAAACCACAACATACAAAAGTGATATTATGCACCTCCCCACAGAAATTTAAAAATAATTTTCCTAATCTTCTCAAGAGTGCCTTTCAAAATCTATGAGAGCGACATCCAATATACAGTAATTTCTTCTAAAATTATTTAACAAGGGTGAGTCTTCCTGCCTGTGATAATCATCTATGACTCCACAGGGATAACCTTTTTTCAATCTTTGCCACTAACCAGTTCCAGTGCTCAAGGCAATACATATTTGTCTTAAGATAAAATCCCATATACTTCAGGCCCTGGTTTGGATCGTTCACAACATATGGAGAAAGAATCCTATAGAGATTAGAGATTGACGCCTCAATGTTATATAAAGAAATTGAGGACTTACCAATGTTTATAAGCATTCTAGTGGCTCAAGTGAATAAATCCAATATTTTCTTTATCTTCTTGGCATCCCTTCTCATTCCATTGCAGAAAATCAAAATGTCATCTACAAAAAGTAAGTGGGAGTGATATAAAGTCCCAACAACATGAATCCCTTGAAAAACACCTTCTCTCTTTGCAACCTCTATAGAATGGCTGAGCCCTTCCACCATTAGAAAAAACAACAATGGAGACATCAAGCATCCTTGATGGAGGCTCCTTTTAGCCCAAAATAAGGGTGTTGTTGTTCCATTGATCAGAACAACAGAGGAAACCGAGGTGAAGCAACTTAGGATCCAATTTATAATGGGAAACTCAAACCTTAGATGTGTTAGCAACAATCTTATATAGAGCTAATTAACACAATCTTATGCCTTTGATAAATCTATTTTAATGATAAAAACCTTCATATTTCAAGATTTGACACTGTGAAGGCCTTCCTGAGCTATTTTGATTGCCTCATGTATCTGTCACCCCTCCAAAAAACCAAAATTTTCACTGGATATTGATTTTCATAGTAGAGCCTTTACTCTTTTAGCAATTAATTTTAGAACAATTTTGTATATGCTATTGCACAATGAGATATGCCTTAAATCATAAAAAATATGAGGGTTATCATCCTTCAATATTAGAACAATGAAAGTTGAGTTGAAATGAGCCAACATCTTCCCCTCTTTTCTAGATTCTTCCACAACCCTTGAAATGTCTTTCCCTATCACCTCATAACACCCTTGATAGAATTCAATGTGCCACCCATCCGACCTAAGAATTTTGTCTTTTTGAAAGCTTTGGAGGACTATCTTGATCTCTTCTTTTGTAACCTCTGCCATCAAACTTTGATTATCATCCATGGTGACGAAATTTGGAAAGACCTGGGAAATCCTTACAATATCTACTATGGTAGCTCTCTCCTCGGATTTGTATAAATCCTAGAAATGATTTCTTCCAAATTCTTCCAAGACTCCCAAAAGTGTCCACTTCCCTTCCTTCAACTTGTTTCAATTGCCAGATTGTGTTTTTGATTATGCGCCCTTTAGAAAATGCATGAAAAAAAAAGTATTCTCATCCCCACATTATAACCATATCACCCTGCTTTTTAGGCACCAAGCATCCTCCTTCTCATCTAATAGTATCCTCCTTTTAGATTCTAGAGTCAACAAACCCTATTTTGCTTCTTTCAAACCATAACCTCCTTCCTTCGTCTCATAGATGGATCTGTGTTTCTCTTCTACCTCCCCAAGAGCTTGTTCATATTTAAAGCACTTTTGATAAGCCCAACCAATGACATCTTGCTTGGGACTTCTCAAATCTGCAGCGAATTGTAATGATGATGAGGCTTCCATTGTTCCATCAAAGGGGATCCACTTATTTTTTACCAATTCCATGAACTTGTCCTGTCGCAACCATCCCAAAAATAATTTGAAAGGGTTCCCTGGTTTTTGAGTCCTCCCTTCCAATTCTAATACAATTGGGTAATGATTTGTTTCTCCTCCACTATAAATCCACTGTCTAACCCTAAATAAACTATCTAATAACTTCTCCGAGACTAAATAGTGATCCACTCTTTTGGCTAAAAACTCCATCCCAATCCTTTTGTTCCTCGAAGTGGCCTGAATTTTAACATGCTCCACATCAATTGAATTTATTTCATCAAATTTCAACAAAATTTAGTATGTCAAATAATCCCTAAATGCACAAGAGCCCTAGACTTCACCCAATCCGAATGTGAAGTTTAAGTCCCCTCCCATAACCAACATATCAATTTTTAACAAAGACTTTTGCATCAGAGAATCCTAGAAAGAGGCTCGCTCCACATATGATCCATATATCTTTAAGGCCAAGAATCTCAACCCAATATATTGTGAGGTGACCTCGAGACCAAGACATGAACCCAATAACCATTGGTTAGTAGCATTTAATTTTTTAGGTTTCCAACTTGTCACCAAATCCCCTTACCGACTGTTAACATCTATTGCAGAAAAACACCAACCCTTTAACAATGCTTCTAGGAATTTGCAAACAATTTCCTCATCCTCCAACGTCTCTTGTAGAAGAATGACATCCACGTGGATGGATTCCACCATCCTCTTAAAGGCATTTTTTTTAGATGGGATTGCAAACCTTGACAATTGAAAGAGAGAAATTTCATTGAGAAACACATACAAGGGATCTCACTGCTCTTAGCACCCCTTTGATAGGGAGTTGTTTTATGGATGCCACATCCACTCTATCTCTTTCTCGAGATTTAGATAGGAAAGAATGTCTTCCCCTCCCCCTCCCATTGTTTGTGCTTGAAGGGAAATTTCCTAGACCCACAACACCTTTTTGTGGTCCAGATTCAATGGTTTCCCCCCTCGACCTAAGATTATAACTGGATTCTTCTTCTTCTGATAGTGGGAGGGGCACATACAATTGTGAAGGGGAGGGAGGATCGAGGGAGGGTGAAAGTACACCCCTGCTGTCAATGGCCTTAGATTAGGAGTTGAAGAAGGACATATTTCTAAGTGCTAAGGGTAACCCTTCTTCAATTAGGGATAAGCCCTACCCATAACTTTGACACCACCCATTGGACAAAGGAAGAGGAGTCAGATTAAGAGGAGGGAAATAAGTGTAAGACTCACCAGTTGAGAAGGGTCTGAATCTTAGAGCTGGAAACTGCCTAGATGATGGCACCTCCTCCTCACCATCGACTTTAATCCCTTCCTAAAAATACTTATGTGCACCCTTCAAAATATATGGAATAATGACCTTTTGAAGGTCTTCTAATGGATCTGAAAGCCCCAAGTTGTGAGTCTCGACACCACTTTTTTCTGTAAGCTCTTGATTTGTATCACGTCCCTTAATATATTTCTTTGTTTCTACTTCCATAGAGACATGTCGTCTCTTACCGGGTCCCATTGAACCCTTTCCTAACAGATGTTGGAAAGGCAGATTATAGTGTTTTGCAATGTGCCCATAACAATTAGAACACCAACATCTGAAAGGGACCCCCTCATAATCCAATCTTTGAATATGAGTGTGTGGCTTCCATGTGTGATCCAAGTGGATATCGGTGACCACCCACCTTTTCCAACTGGCTCAAAACAATTTTCTGGCAATTTTGGTAAATTACTATTTTTAGCAGTTTTCACTTCCGAAGCCGTTTTAAGGCCCTAAACGATGTTTTTTTGGGAAACCAGGTTTGCAATATGGAAGTTCCTTTGATATTGTGCCTACAATGAATCTCCTCAACGATACCTTTCCAACTGGCTATCATACGCCTAAAACGGAGATCATATGCAAAAGTTATGACCACGGAAAGTTGATGTACTAACTTACCCAAACGGTGCCCACATGACTTTTGGCGCTTCATCTCCTAGGGTTAGGTTTTTGGATGTCTAGGGTTTTTGGCATTCCTGCTTATTGTAAAAAGTCCTTTAGAGCCTCACTGTAATCATCTTCTTGCGAATGAGCGCAACCGTCACATCTCTTCTCAGAGATAAGCTGCCATCATTCCAACAAGTTTGTTTCCGCTGCATTTTACAGTTTCAACTTATTTCATTATTGAATAAAAAACCAATTTTACTGTATCTCTGTTATTTTGTGTTAAGCACCTGTTAATAATCTGTAGTCATTCCGTTCTGCTCATAAAATCCGGATCAATGTGATTTCCAAGCCCTCCGCTAAGCCATCTCAAACATCCAACCTTACCAATATTCTCGCAACTAACATTTCCCCGGAATCAAGGAAGGATAGATCTTGAATATGTCGATTGACCAGAAATCTAGAGGAAGCTCAAGGAGTCTCACCCAAACCAATGCTAAATTTAAATTTTCTCTACTAGCATGAAAAAAGGGCATCCATATTTTTATAAAAAGCAGGGACAATTCAATGCTCCATATGCCATATAGTGCCCATTCAACTTCCTCATGGGTTTGGTGAACCATCCTCGTTCCAAAAACATCACAGAAGTAGGGTATTTCAAGTGTGTTGACCAATTCTTATCCACCCATGTCATTAGTGACTTCATTCTAAAACTCCACCCCCATCCCCGAGCTCTGCCAACAATCACCACATTAACCATCTCTGTCACTTTAGACAAAGTTATGTCTTCTCCTAACACCAATTTTGTAGGCTTCCCTTTAGACTTTACACAATTATTCTTTGGGGGAATTTTTTAACTTGTGGAAAGGAACGAATCGTTTAAAGGATGGGGGTTATTCTTGAATCTACTCATCATGTAAAGGAGACCTTACTTGTCAACCTTTGAAATGAACCCTACTCCTCCACTCAATTTACGCACTCCCATAAAAGGCTTGATAAAATCTGCGGGACAAGGTTCAGAGTGATATCCCAAGTTAACCAACAATATTTTCTTCATAAATATTTCTCAAGGGTTCTCAACACCTCATATTCACCACCTTTATTCACTCCAGGCTGCAGATATCCCCTTGCGATTGCTCCTTTCGGGTAGCTTACAGATGTGGCACCATGGAAGACAAAAGAGTTCGACATCGATTTTGGAATTCTCATAAAAACATGAGCAAAGATTTCCCAACAATTTGGTTGCATGTCATTACTATGATTGGACCTTTGAGGCATCCCCATCACCAAATTCCTATCATTTTATGGATCGATCAAAGAACATCCATGGGTTTGCACGTGTGTCAAAGTATGCACCTCTGGGCCCAGAGGTGGAACTTGAAAGAGCTAGCCTTTTCCCATTGGCTCTTAGAAATAATCATAGGACAAAGTGTATGTACCCGCCTAAGGAAAACCCAATTTCTTCCTCACATACCGATCTTCGTGCCTCATCCTCCAATAAGTCTAACACCCTCTAGGAGCGGTCTATCTTTATGGTTTGAGCAGAATAGATATCGGTGAAGCCCATATATTTATCCTTTCCAATTGGTTTGGAGAATAGTCTAGGAGTTCTTCCTCCATATCCTGCAGAAACCCTAACTTAAAGAATTATATCGTTGAGTTTTGCACTCCTAACCTTTGTGCCTTAGTAAAGAAACTCGCCATCGGACTGCAGAGCCCCCCTATGTAATTTTTCTCAAAGTATATTTTATTTAAAAAAAATGATTAGGAGATTAGTATGTAGAGTTAGAGAGAGATAGGGAGAGAGAGGTCTATAGATAATCATTGCAAAGGAGAAAATTCATTTATCATAATTAAAGTAGCAATATGAAAATCCTTTGTTCATATTGAATCTACAAAACAAAAGTTGATATCGGACTTACAAAATAACAAAGTGGCTTCGATTCAAAACTATCAAGTTTAATCAAATACAAAGATTAAAACGATTTGCACAGAAAATGTATTGAGAAACAAATAAGAGATATAAAACTTTACTACCCGTTACTCAACATCCTTGGTAACTTTAAGCAATTTATGCATGACATATTTCATTTATTTCATACACACACACACATATCCTTCAATGTGCATAGGTGGTTAACAAGAGAAGTTGTTGTATTGCCACCCAAGTTCAAATTCCACTTGTGACATGTTTATCTCTAGTGCATCAATTGGGGATGACAAGGTACCATTAATCACACTCTTTCTTAAGTTCTCGAGGGTAGTACAATATGTTTCCAAACATTTTTCCAATTGGGTCTAGCTTGGGTGGTTAAGTGGAGAAGTTGTTATTCTCCCCACCCATGTTCAAATCCCGCTTTGTTGTGTATACCCCTCATGGATAGATTGGGGCTAACAATGTACCAACCATATCACTCTCACCAAGTGTTTGAGGGCGGGACAAGATGTTTCCAAACATTTTAGTCAATTGGGTAAAGATTGGGTGGTTAAGAGGAGAAGTTGTTATCTTTCCCACCTAACCTCAAATCCTGCTTATGACATGTTTTTCCCTCATGGGTTGATTGGGGTTGGAAAGGTACCAACAATATCACTCTTGCTTATGTGCTTGAGGATGGCATGAGATGTTTCCAAACATTTTAGCCTAAGGAGTTAGCTCAAGTGATTGTCACCAATGTCACTAGGCATTTTATTTGTTCCTTGTCGGCATGTGCCTAGTTAGAATCCCCCTAAGTTAGATATACTAATCTACATCGACAAATTTACTAGTGATGTTATCCACAATTGTGGGGAAGCATCCCTTGGGTTTCCTTAGAAAAAAACATATCCTTCGAGGCGCTAAGTCTAGTGAGTTAGCTCAAATGATTTGAATATATTGTTTCAAAGGGGAGTTCGTCACGAGGTCTCATGTTCAAATCTAGCTAAGGTTAAAAAAGAATGAGTCTCATTGGATTACTAGTTGTTATTATGGCTGGAAGTGGAATTTTCCTCCATCTGGATATTCCAGAGAAGAGGGGGGATCCCACGAAGTTTTCCTTCAAAAAAATAAAATCCTTCGAG
>JZKD02S0814934.1:7067-43202 GCA_000966675.3 Picea glauca | reverse complement strand
AAAACGAGAACTCTGTAGAGTTCTTGTTAAGTTTGTAACTATGTTAATTACATTTTGTATCAAAGAGTAAAATGGCTTTTTTCTGTTTACCTGCCGAAGTTTTATATTTTCATATTAAAAACTAAACATCTATTGATTTTATAAACACATTGTTGTTGTATTATAATCTGAAGAAAGATGTATCATGGAAGTTTGATCCATATCATGTTATATTTTAACAACTCAAGAATGTAGGCTTAACTTCATATGAACATCATTCAAATACTTCTATTGAAATGTTTGCTAATAAAGACACCTAGGAAGAGGTGCAATATGTGTTGATCATGTAGAATTATACCAACAAGATAAGGATGGAAGCTGAATCACTATCAAAAGATACAGTGATGCCTAAGGAAATTATCAAAATAGTTGATTCAGAATGTGTGATCACTAGTGTGAAACAAGCACTAAACACCAACAAACAAACTATTGATATTTTAGTCTAGCCAGGAGAGGGAGTTGAAGCATATGACACATAACAATGAGATATCAAAAGAAGGAAGTTGCTAGAAGAAATAGAAGAAGAAACTGAAAATACTCAGGAAGATATTTCAGAATAGGTTGATTCTTTGCTTGGAGAGCTTAAACACATGAAGTCAAAAGTACCGTTAGTTATAGTCTCCTCAGGTCTACCTTTAAAGAATGAGCAGAGTTTGTCTTCAGAGGATCATGACTCGTCATATATTAAGAACTCTCTGGCTAAATCCTTAATCCATAAGGATGGTACTCTAAACAATACCCAAGAAATCTTAGGGCCTAGATTCATAACTTCTACAGATGTACAAAATAATCAATTCAATCTATTAGTTATGCAACTTGAATTAAATAAGAATACATGTTTGATAGAATACAAGACTACCTCTGTTGGGGTAGACCTTACTCAAATAAATTATTTTGATCTAGTTGAATGACATCGTTTCCCGAAGGATGATTCAATCATCTGTGAATGTAAGAAAGTTACAGAGTGTAATAATCAAATTATCTCAGCAACACAGTAATGAAAAGACTATTAACAAGATCAAAGCTAAAATCCAAGGAGTTGGAAGGCCAAATTGCATCATCAATCACTGATGCCAAAAGAGCAATCACAAATTATAAAGTGATTCTGGATGAAAAGGAAAATGAGATAAAGAATTTGAAAGCTAAGTTGAAAATTCCTCATTTTCAACTTACTGAGTCTAAGGAATTGATTGAAGCCTATCAAGCAAGAGACAAATCATAGTCATAAAATATTTCTATAAAGAAAATATTGCTGCACTAGCTTAAGAAATTGTTGGATTGAAAATAGAAAAGGAAAATCTCCAAAATAAATACATAGGAGAGATTAATAAAATTTGTTAAGGGAGTCAGGTTCATGATTCTTCAATCGAGTTCATATTACCTGTTATAGATTTAAGTTCAGTGTCTGATCGTTAGGAAATCAATCAACATAGATAAATGTATATAAAGGAACTTGAAGGACAAATTGAACAAAAAACTCAGAGCATTAATACTTTGTTGGAATAAAAGTAGAATTTGAATAAAATGCTAGAGGATGCATTAGAACAAACGATCGACACACAACACCTAGTGGAAACGAGGCAAATATTTTGGGACCAAATCATCTATGTGATGGATCAATTCAGACCTCATCATGAAATACATCAACATTGTGATACAATGACCATAAAGAATGCTCAACTGGATATTAGTAATCATCTTCCCGCCATTGAAACGAAAATACAACAAGTAGAAAGGATTATTGAATTAATGAATTCCCTCTCAGATCAAGATCTGAAATATTATGGAATTAAAGACAGATTTGAAGAAGTGTCAAATGGTTAAAATGCCATAGAAAAGGGAGAACTACTTAAATCATTGGTTAAGAAGATTGAGGAAGTTCATCAATCAATCATTAAATTTAAGAGGCAATTCGGAAAGACCATAAGGCTTGGTTTGTCATCTCCTTGGGTGATTGACCCGTGGCTGCATTCAAAAGATTCTTATACACAAATGTTAGTTTCTTGTCGAGATGTTATGCGATTTGGCATGGAGGAAAATGAAGTCTTCTCAGGAAACACTATTGTTAATTCATTGGGAAAAGACTTTATTATTCTGTCAATGCTCACTAATTTCCTAATAAGCCAACTCACCAGTCCTTATTCCATGATTACATAAATTGAGGTAATATATAGAAAAATGCTAAATTAACCATTCCCAACAAATGCTGAATGGAATGATATGCTTAGGATTAAGCTTGTTCCTGTGAAACTTCGACATGAAATGGTTGCACAAACTGAAGAAGAAGGTGAAACAATAATCAAAGCAACAACAAGTATTGCAGAAACAAGTATTCAAAGTCAAAGTGAAAGAAAAGTGACCTAAAAAGGAAACAAAGTCATTATTAAAGAACCGACAACTCACAATCCTCCACCCAATAAGAAAAGTCCAATTGGTCCAAAGATGAAAAACAAGAAGTAGTTATTTTAGTTAAGTTTATTTAAAAGTTTTAGTTTAAAGTTAGTTATTTTGAAAGTTATGAAAAGACTTACAAAAACATCTTTTGAAGACTTTGAAAGGATCAACATTTTCTATTGCTTTCCAAGAATTCGTTGTGATGAGATTGTCTGGTCCTTCTATGTTTAGACAACATTTATTTAATGGTTTGAAATAATATTTGACACTGATTCCAGTCAGCATTATGTTGTGTTTGTGTTTTATTTTGTTGATATGTTTAGATTTGATTTATCTGTTTATTTATCGATTACAACATGAATTCATTTCAGTGGTTTGACATGATCTTTCCTTGAAGCTAATTCATTATTTAGTTGATATTTTTATTAGTATAACATACATGGTTATTATGATGTTATCAGTCTTTAAAGATTTCAATAAGTAATATTTGTTAACCTAAAAACATTGGGTATTTATTACTGTGTATGGATGCAGATGTTGTTCATGAAATCATTCTGTAATGGCTCTAGTTTAGCTTCTTTTATTTATTTGATGTGATTACTTTATTTCCCGAGAACACATTTCTTATTAAATCAAAGTGATTCGATTTTATTTCATATTTAATATGTTTTATGTTGAGATCTATTTTTATTTAGATATAGTACAATAAGAATTGAGTAAAGTTGTCTTGTTTCAAAATTCTTCTTCTTTGCTATTAAGATATTTGGACTGACTTATGATAATGGTTTGATGCCTACCTACTTTTCTTATTTTTAATTCAAGCTACAAAGGGTTACCCCCTATGGCTTCTGGATTATTCCAAGAAATCCTAAAGTGGGAAAGGATTATTCTAAGCTTCAAAGGGTACCTTGGCATTGTTCCCTCGTGAGGAACAACCTGATGAACAATATCCAATTGGTGCTGTTGCGGGGGATATGAATTTAGACTATCTTGAAATTTCTTTATTATATTCTTGAATTTTTGCTAAGTGATATTCATGAAACTACCTAATCCTGTACAACCACATACTCTATTTGGTTTAGATGATCAAAGAAGTATTTTAAATCAATTGTACAAGTTAACAATGCAAACTGTAAGAAATCAAGCAGAATTAAAATGGTCTTGGTACGTTCTTGCTCAACAAGATGCTTTAGCACAACCTAATCTGCAGATTCAACAAGATTGAGATTGACGACTCCAATGCGTATTTCATTTTATTTTCTCTACTCTTAAATGATTTATATTAGTAAAGATTTCAAAGAATTTTATTGGTCTTTATTTCTTTCCTGGGAAATGACATGTGTTTTTTGCTGCAGAGGTGAATGGAGTAAATAATTTGTGCTTGCTAATTCAAATAAAATACTTAACTTTTTAAGTCTCACCCAATCACTGAGTAAACTTGGAGAATAAATCTAGAAATACTTGTTCTCATCAAAGAACACCATATACTGCTGCTCTGTTTGATCTAGAGAAATTAGTTTCCCAGGCTAATAGATGAAAAAAAGTAGGATCTTCATCATTAGGTTCTCTTGAAGTTGAAGATATTATTATTCCAGAATTTGAATATGTATAAAATCAATTCGAATATAAAACACCAGCTAGGAGAAAATTTGGTTCTCCTTTAACAAATAATATCCCGTTAGTGGATATTTCAAATACCTGTCTCACTTGGAATCCAATTGGAAAGGTCTATGTTATCCTTAGTCCACTCTCTCTGAGACAGTTTCCTAAAACTGAAAAGAAACCAGAGCCTCTTACAAAAACAAACATGCCACCTCGAGTCCAATAGTGGGTTAACGCCTACTATCAACCTTTGGTTCTTCCTAAAAAATCACATAATTTACTTGATAAATATTTAAAGGAATTACCAAAGTATAATGGTCAAAATGCTATTAACGCTGAAGATCATATAGTCGCTTTTCAAGATTGCATTGACAATCTCATAGTTTCTGAAGAGTACGTGTATGTTAGATTGTTTGTACAGAGTCTCGAAGGAGATGCATGACAATGGTTTCATAATTTACCAACAAATAACATTACTAGCTAGGATGAATTGGAAACAACTTTCTTTAATCAATAGGGTGAAAAACAAGACCACCAATACTACCTCACTGAGTTTGCAACTCTAAAAAGAAAAAAATGATGAATTTGTTTCCTATTTTACAAAATGATTTAATAAAGTTTATAAAATAATTCATGAAGATATCAGATCTACTCCAAGTGCCACTAAAGTTACCTATTCTTTCAGTTTTAATCCAAAGTTCTCCCTACTATTAAGGGAGTGAAGGGCAGTAACATTAACTTCTATGTAGACTAATGTGCTTGATTTAGAAGGAAACCTTGCTACTGTAGGGAAGAATAAAAATAAAGTTGTAGGTATTGGAAATAGGAAAACTACAAAAGATAGATTAGCTAAGGCATCTTCTTCAAGTAAAAAACAAGATAAAAAAAATAGACAAAATCAATAAAATAGTTAAGTCACTGGCTAACAAAATGGCCAAACTTGAAGTTACTAATAAGGTTAATCCATCAACTCCCCCAAACAATTCATAAAGTAATTTATATCATAATACGGGAGCCTTCAAACCAAACCCTAACTTTTAGCAAAGAGTTATGGTACCTTATAGACGATAGTTTAATCCTCAATTAGTAAGCAGAGAAAAGAAGGCCAAGGAACCTCCTCCTCAACCCCCATTAAGAGATAGTTATAACATGGTAAAATATTTTGAGAATGAATTACAAGAAGAAGAATTTGAACTATCTGGTGAAATGCCTGAGATAAATTGGTTGGGGCAAGAAGAATATTATACTTATCTAACATAACAAGATCACCGAGATTCCATAATTGGTTTTATGCAAAATATTAATATGACATAACAAGAAATGGAGAACATATGGGCTGAGCAATATCAAGCTTTTCTGAAATGGTTTTAGTTGAGATACATCATAATTATGATCTAAGACCAAAAACGAATCCCGCTCAGCCTCAAAACCAAAATGTAGCCAAGAAGGTGAAAATCTAGCTGAAGCAGACTGTTAATCCCATTATTAAATTGCAAAGCAAAGAACTACATATCCAAAATACTAGTTGTTTTAATATGACAAATGAGCATAATAAGGTACGTATTCCTGTTCCTTTAAATGGAATCATAAATATACCCTCTTTTAAAGAGGAGGTAACTAAGTTTATTGGTGTCTCTTCTAATTTGGTTTCAAATATTGATAATATAAATTTGTAGGAGGAATCACAAAAAGTGTATGTAGGCTCTTATTTTGAAAAGGAAGACAATAATATTGCTCCTTTTTATGTTAATTTGACAATTCATGATCAATTATTACATAAATGTATGTTAGATTCAGGAGCTTCTCACAATCTAACGCCCAAAATCATCATGGAGAAGTTGGGTCTCGACGTTACTAAGCCTTATAAATATTTATATACTTTTGATTCGAAGAAAGTACAATGTTTAGGACTAATTAAAGATTTGGTAGTTAACCATGCACAAGTTCCTAATACAAGTATTGTGATGGATATTGTTGTTGCTGATGTTCCACCTAGCTTTGGCATGCTCCTATTTCGATCATGGGGTGATAAATTGGAAGGAACCTTACAATTAGATATGTCATATGCTACTATACCATTTTTTGGAGGGAAAAGTAGTAGAATATATAGAGAATCCCGTTTCTTATATACTTTGAGTGATGTTAATAACTCACAGAATCATCAGATGTATGTAGAGAATGATGAACTTGGAAATTTTGTATTATCTTTCACAGATGAAGGTAGCAAGTACAATCCCATATGTGAAGCTATGAATAAGATACAATTTGATCTAAACAAAGTTTGGAAGGTGTGCTTTGATGGTGCTCTTCTAAATAAGGATTAGGGGATGATATTCTTTTTTATTTCTCCTACTAAAGATTCTTTTTCTTCTAAATTAATTTATGAAGCCTCTAACAATGTCACAAAATATGAAGCTTTTGTCCTTGGCCTTGAAAAAGAAAGAAAGATGAATATTGACAAGCTGTCCATCTTTGTAGATTCAAAACTTGTCATACATTAGGTCAAATCCCCTTGTCAAACCAAGCATCCACGTTTAAGGGCATATATAAACCAGGTCTGGGATCTTGAGGAATTTTTTTCATCAATTGTAAATTTCAGAGCATCCCAAGAGAAAAAAATTAAATTGTTGATTCATTGGTTGTGGCTAATGCAAAATTCAAGCCACCTAATACTGCTAATTTGAAATTTGAAATTGAAATTTGAAATTGAAATTATGTACACACCATCCATTCGAGATAACATCAAATGAAGACATACTTTTGAAGACAACCAATAGATTAAAAGATTGATGGAGATGGTTGGAGAATTTTTTGAAAATAATATTGATGAAGATGAGCAGGAAGCCAATGAAGAAATTAATACTAATGGAAAAGTTGCAGGGCATATTGCAAATCAAAAAATTGTGCAACTCAAGAACAACTATATTCCTAGAGGGTTGATTCCTCTAGAAAAATTGTTCGACGAGAAGGATGTTGCTATCAAGCCTATGTTAAAACCTTCGGATGAAGATGTTTAGGACGTGGATCTTGGCACTGATGAAAATCCCAATATCATTAAGTTATCTAAAACTTTATCGCTTGAGAAAAAACAAAAATATATTAACCTTTGTAATTATTACATAAATGTATTTGCTTGGAGCTACGAAGACCTGAAAACTTATGATACATCAATCATCCAACATAGGTGTAATATCCCTCCTAGTTACGACAACAACTCTGACAACAGGTGCAATTTTTTTTGTTTTGTTTTGATGGTGTGTGCACGCGTGTAGGAGGGGAAAAAGACACACTAGACTCTACGTCGCCACTCGACAACCAACAAGACACAACCATCATGTTCAGCACAAGAAGACTGAAGGCTCACAACGAGTAACTGCAACAAGATACGACCATAGGCATGAGGCGCACAACACAAACATTAAGACGTACTGGGGGTGCACAGTAAGAACACAGAGGGAGGAGTCCATGGTGTTAGGGTTACTATTTATGCACAGGAAAGCAGGGCGTTTAGTCTTATGTCTTCTCAAAAGAAGATTAGATAGGCTCCTGGTCGACTGCTCAGGCAGAAACTAGTAACCCGACCTAGAGCAAGACGCAAGCAATTCCACCAAGTACTACAAAATCAGGGACACTCATGACCTCTACGGGAGACGCAAGTCAGGAGGAATTAAGATCGACTAACCACTATTGAGACCCGAAGACATCAATCTCGATCAATTTCTCCATTAATTATCATTAATCGATGAAGACCTTGTCATAAGGTAAAACCCAAAAATCAACCCCCATTATTAGTTATAAGGTCATCTTGCACTAGATCAAGGACAAGCAATAATCACAGGCGCATTGCATTTTTCTGTTAATCGCCATAAATGGGCAACAATATCAATACCATAATGGTAAACCCTCGAACATTTACATTCTCCATATTATCTTGCCTTTCCTACCCATTTATTACCATACATTAGAATAACCTAACAAATATTTGCATTGCAATTTAGATCTTATCATAAACACTTCAATTTAAAGTAATAATAACCTTGCAAATTAATCATCATCACGAGCATTTCATTTAAACAAATATTAACATGGCGATTCAACCATCATCATTAACATTACAACTTAAAACAAATATCATCGCTAACATTTCAATTTAAGCGAATAATANAGAGAGGGATGTTACAATAGGATACCTCTGAAAGAGGGAACAAAACCCTTCAAACAAAAGATCAAACATGTCAATCCATTATTATTACCTGTAATTTAGAAAGAGGTAAAGAAATTGTTGGATGCTAAAATCATTGTTCCACTCATGTATTTCGAACGGGTAACAAATTTGGTCCATGTTTAGAAAAGAGGAGAAATTTGTTTCTGTGTAGGTTTTCGTAATATTAACAGAGTTTCATTAAAATATAACTATCCTTTACCTAAAATGGATCACATCATGCAGAGGGTAGTCGACATAGAAAGAATTTCAATGATGGATGGATTTTCTGGGTACAATTAGATTGTCGTTCATAAGAATGACAGAGCTAAGACAACTTTTATCATACCTCAGGTCACTTTTATGTATGATAAAATGCCTTCTGTGTTGATGAACATTGGCACCAGTTTTTAGAGAGTAATGTATATTGCTTTCGCCGATGAGAAAGATGAATTTATTGTGATCTATCTTAACGATAAGACATTTTTTTCTAAGTTAGATGAGCTTCACCAGAAACATTTGAAGCATTGCTTCTTGAAGTGTAGAAAATATGGTTTTCCTCTTGACCCCAAAAAATCTTGTTTTTGCTATGATCGAAGGTAAGATTCTTGGAAATATTGTTACTCAATATGGTATTAGAATTGATCCTGAAAGTGTAGAATCTATTCAAACCATTTCATTACCTAGGCATAAACATGAAGTACAATTTTTTTTGGGAAAAATAATTTTTCTGAGACGTTTCATACCAAATTTTGTAGAGATCATCATATAGATTACTAACATGCTCAAGAAAGGAAATGAGGTCAAATGGGATATGAACACAACATTATATTTTCAAAGGATTACAAAAGCATTGACCAAATCCCTAGTGCTGGTAAGCCTCGACTATACAAAATATTTTGCTATTTTTCCTTTTGCACCTGAACATACCATTGTTGTAGTTTTCTTACAAAATAATGAATATGGTTTTGAACAAACAATTGCATTTTTTCAGCTAAGCCATGAGATGCAAAATTAAAATATAATATAATGGAAAACAAGCATTTTCCTTGGTTAAATCCCTTAAATCTTTTAGAAATTACATCTTACAATCCAAAACCATAGTTTTTATCCCTTCCTCAACAGTTAAAGATATCATGACCCAACAAGATAGCGAAGGCAAGAGAGGAAAATGGATTGCAAAGATCCATGAGTATGATCTTGAGATAAAACTTACTAAGTTAATAAAGGGCCAGGGATTGGAAATATTAACATAATCTAATTGTCAGGCTCTTAACATAATTCAATTATCTAATGATAAGGAAATATTACATTAGAATCAAGAGGAACAATCTAAAACTCTATTACTTGAACCACCATACCAAGAAATAAATGGTTTTTATACTTCTTTTTGGTATGACAACATAGTTTATTATCTATAGAATCTCAAATGCCTTGACCAATTAGATATGTCATAAGCGCATTCCTTAAAAATTAAAGCGATAAAATATTGTATACTCGGAGGCGTTCTTTATTGGAAAGACCCTACTGGTGTACTTCTAAGATGCATATTAGAAGATGAAACTGGAAACATAACTAATCAACATCATTGAGGGGTCTGTGGTGGTCACTACGCTTGGAAAGCCTACCTATAAGATCCTATGTAGTGGGTACTATTGTCCTACCTTGTTCACTATGGTGAATAAAAGGTAAGAGCTTGTTTAGAGTGTCAATTATTTGCCGAGAAGCAAAAATTATCCCCTTTACCCTTGAAACCTATCAAAGTAGAAGATCCATTCCAACAATGGGGACATGACTTTATTAGGGAAATTCATCCACCATTGAGTGGACAACATTAATGGATCTTAACTGCTATCAGTTATTTTACAAAATGGATTAAAGCTATTCATGTGTGTCAAGCTACATATAAAGTAGTGATCAGATTTCTAGAGCAACATATTTTCTCAAGGTTCGGATGTCCTAAGAAAATTATTGTAGATAATGCTAAGGCCTTTTATTTTGTTGCACTAATTGATTTTTGTATTGAAAATCATATATCCTTAGGCCATTCAACTGCATATTACCCTCAAGGCAATGGCCTTGTTGAATCCACAAATAATAACCTTGTGAAAATTGTTAAGAAAATTCTAGGACAAAATAAAACAAATTGGGACTCCCAGTTAAAATACGCACTTTGGGCATATAGAATCAGTACTAAGAGATCAACCGAGAATTCATCCTTTCAATTAGTTTACAGACTTGATTTTTTACTTCCTATCTAACTAGGAAATACTATGATGAAGATTCTCCAAGACATTAGAGAGTAACCAAATGATTTGTACAAGAGAATGAATGAATTAATTCAAGTTCATGAAACAAGAGAACAAGTCAGTGAACAACATAGGGATTATCAAGAGAAAATGAAATTTTTATTTTATAAAAGAGCAAAAGAGCATACTTTTCAGCCTGATGATTCAGTGCTAAAATGGGATAAAAGAAGGAAAGAACTAGGTAAACATGGAAAATTTGATAACTTATGGTGCGGTCCTTTCATCATCGAATCTATTGAAGGATAAAACACATTTTCATTAAAAAATCTGTAAGGCGAAAGTTTGGAGGCACCTATAAATGGGTGTTTCCTAAACAATTTCCTGGTTTATTAACATTATCAAGAACTTCCTTGTAAATACCATCAAAATAAATTATTAATCTTAAAAAAAAACAATAATATTTAGGATTGATTTGTATCTAGAGAAGATTAATTTTATTTTGGAAAACGCATAGTCAACTATTATTTTCAACAATTTTTTTTTTCAGTTGTAAATATGTTTCTCTACTCACATTATTTCCCACTATAAATATGAGATCGATGGTGTATTTTTATCTATTATTCTTTCATTCCGATCCTTATCTTTATAAGGTATTTTCTTGATTTTCAAACATAGATTTTTTGAAAATCTCAAGTCTAAGTTGATAAATGATCAAGACAGTCTATATATATCAGGTCTAGCCTTGCGATACTCATACTTAATAAAGAATGTAATAATTACCCAACACTTATGGGTAGTAGCTAACTAACATATCATTCTAGCTTATGGGTCTAGCTAACTAACATGCATCATCCCTTTGTGTTTTGTACATATTGATTGCCCCCATCCCAACATGCATAAAACACTAATAAAATCAATATGGTGAAAGGAAATTCAATTGGGAAATGTAGGTATCTCCATCGGGGCTATGGAATCTCGTTGGCAGTGAAGTAAGGCCCATGATGCCGGGGTGACTCCGTCATGGCTATGGACGCTCGCGGGTAGCAAAGCAACACCAAGCTACTAAACTTCTACTCTGAAAGGATCTTTTGAATAAATAAAGTCTTACATATAAACTGAGTCTCAGGCTTAAGACTGAAAACACACATGGATATGTCCAAAATCATAACAACCGATTCTTTTGATTTTTCTTAGATCTTAACTTGATATCTTGGGAAGTCTCTAATCCTTACAAGGAACTATTTCAAAGTTTAAGAGTTATTAATAACATCATTATGATTTCATCCCCTTGTTCCATTATGTTTAGAGATCATTAAGCATATATATTGTTACTCAAAGGTAGATTATACTAGCTTTTGACTAAATTATCTTTCCAAAATTCTATTAATAATCTCTGAATTTTTTAAAGGAGGAATTTCATAACATTCTCAAGTACATATAAAGTAATAAATTGACCTTAAAAAGAAACATTTATATAAATAAAAGTGAATGGAATAAGAGTATAAATACATAACATTCAAAAGGTAACATGGGTATATATCAAGACTATTTCAGAATTTTATAAATAAAGTTGTGCATGTACAAGAAAGTAAATATAATTGATTATATATGTATATCATGTTTAAACCATCTAGATAAAATGTTCAAAATTCATGGGTTACACAACTTGAAATACAACCTTTTATAGTAAATATATAAATGATCAAACAACAATCTAATAATTGTAAATTCCTAAGCTTAACCAGAAATGTAAATTGGGTTGTTCTGTGTTGCACCCTAAAGACCTTGATGATATACATCATGCCTTAAGTGCGACACTTGGTGAAGAAGAACACCAATCTTGTTCTACATAGAAGCCTGGTTCGAAATCACGACTTCTAACATCTGATAAACATCATCTATCTTGACATGAGTCACGTTTTGATGAATATGTGGTCCACGGCTTGGTCTGTTTGTTACACATTATTTTTGTCACCCCTATGACTGTTAATGATTTAAACCTATCCTTTGTCTTTAGAAGGATCAATGGCCTTAATCCTTGAAGAATAATGAAGATACTTTTTCCCAAAGAGATGAAATTATACTTTTCCTTTGTCAAAAACCTTATAAAAAGGGATCGTCACACCTTGCTTAGAGTTAAGGATGCGACGATACAGGATCATCACAGTTTGCACCATAGTGTCCTGCGACGTCGTCGCAGTTTTCTTAGTGTTAAGGGTGCGACGATTTTCGTAGGAAGGAAAAATAGGAATTTCTCGAAATTTCTAGAATAGAAGATTTAAGGGTGAGGTGGCCTTCGATCGGTTTGGATTTGAATTGCATCCATGATATCATGGGATCATCCTAACCTCCTCACCCTATCCTTTTCATCCTATAAAAGGAGAGGAGTTCTCATTGGGAAAGTTAGCTTGGGAAAGTTGGCTAGTGCTTAGTTGGAAAGTTCTTGAGTTTTGTAGCTTGGAGTTTTTGGAGCTTGTATGTTGGCTTTAAGATTTTCTTCGTCAAGATATATTGTTGATCTCAGAATCCATGAAGAAGAAGTGTGTGGGAAGCAAGGAACTATTGGAAGGGACCTTACAACATCAAGGCATAAGTTTTATTCTCCTTTTAATATTTCTAATACAACAATATATTTCTTTCCCATAAAATTGTCCTTATTTTATTGTATGACTCCTTGATCACATACATAGGTTTTGTTGAGTATACATTGTTGCTTTCACTTCGTTGGCTTGNAGAGAGGGATGTTACAATAGGATACCTCTGAAAGAGGGAACAAAACCCTTCAAACAAAAGATCAAACATGTCAATCCATTATTATTACCTGTAATTTAGAAAGAGGTAAAGAAATTGTTGGATGCTAAAATCATTGTTCCACTCATGTATTTCGAACGGGTAACAAATTTGGTCCATGTTTAGAAAAGAGGAGAAATTTGTTTCTGTGTAGGTTTTCGTAATATTAACAGAGTTTCATTAAAATATAACTATCCTTTACCTAAAATGGATCACATCATGCAGAGGGTAGTCGACATAGAAAGAATTTCAATGATGGATGGATTTTCTGGGTACAATTAGATTGTCGTTCATAAGAATGACAGAGCTAAGACAACTTTTATCATACCTCAGGTCACTTTTATGTATGATAAAATGCCTTCTGTGTTGATGAACATTGGCACCAGTTTTTAGAGAGTAATGTATATTGCTTTCGCCGATGAGAAAGATGAATTTATTGTGATCTATCTTAACGATAAGACATTTTTTTCTAAGTTAGATGAGCTTCACCAGAAACATTTGAAGCATTGCTTCTTGAAGTGTAGAAAATATGGTTTTCCTCTTGACCCCAAAAAATCTTGTTTTTGCTATGATCGAAGGTAAGATTCTTGGAAATATTGTTACTCAATATGGTATTAGAATTGATCCTGAAAGTGTAGAATCTATTCAAACCATTTCATTACCTAGGCATAAACATGAAGTACAATTTTTTTTGGGAAAAATAATTTTTCTGAGACGTTTCATACCAAATTTTGTAGAGATCATCATATAGATTACTAACATGCTCAAGAAAGGAAATGAGGTCAAATGGGATATGAACACAACATTATATTTTCAAAGGATTACAAAAGCATTGACCAAATCCCTAGTGCTGGTAAGCCTCGACTATACAAAATATTTTGCTATTTTTCCTTTTGCACCTGAACATACCATTGTTGTAGTTTTCTTACAAAATAATGAATATGGTTTTGAACAAACAATTGCATTTTTTCAGCTAAGCCATGAGATGCAAAATTAAAATATAATATAATGGAAAACAAGCATTTTCCTTGGTTAAATCCCTTAAATCTTTTAGAAATTACATCTTACAATCCAAAACCATAGTTTTTATCCCTTCCTCAACAGTTAAAGATATCATGACCCAACAAGATAGCGAAGGCAAGAGAGGAAAATGGATTGCAAAGATCCATGAGTATGATCTTGAGATAAAACTTACTAAGTTAATAAAGGGCCAGGGATTGGAAATATTAACATAATCTAATTGTCAGGCTCTTAACATAATTCAATTATCTAATGATAAGGAAATATTACATTAGAATCAAGAGGAACAATCTAAAACTCTATTACTTGAACCACCATACCAAGAAATAAATGGTTTTTATACTTCTTTTTGGTATGACAACATAGTTTATTATCTATAGAATCTCAAATGCCTTGACCAATTAGATATGTCATAAGCGCATTCCTTAAAAATTAAAGCGATAAAATATTGTATACTCGGAGGCGTTCTTTATTGGAAAGACCCTACTGGTGTACTTCTAAGATGCATATTAGAAGATGAAACTGGAAACATAACTAATCAACATCATTGAGGGGTCTGTGGTGGTCACTACGCTTGGAAAGCCTACCTATAAGATCCTATGTAGTGGGTACTATTGTCCTACCTTGTTCACTATGGTGAATAAAAGGTAAGAGCTTGTTTAGAGTGTCAATTATTTGCCGAGAAGCAAAAATTATCCCCTTTACCCTTGAAACCTATCAAAGTAGAAGATCCATTCCAACAATGGGGACATGACTTTATTAGGGAAATTCATCCACCATTGAGTGGACAACATTAATGGATCTTAACTGCTATCAGTTATTTTACAAAATGGATTAAAGCTATTCATGTGTGTCAAGCTACATATAAAGTAGTGATCAGATTTCTAGAGCAACATATTTTCTCAAGGTTCGGATGTCCTAAGAAAATTATTGTAGATAATGCTAAGGCCTTTTATTTTGTTGCACTAATTGATTTTTGTATTGAAAATCATATATCCTTAGGCCATTCAACTGCATATTACCCTCAAGGCAATGGCCTTGTTGAATCCACAAATAATAACCTTGTGAAAATTGTTAAGAAAATTCTAGGACAAAATAAAACAAATTGGGACTCCCAGTTAAAATACGCACTTTGGGCATATAGAATCAGTACTAAGAGATCAACCGAGAATTCATCCTTTCAATTAGTTTACAGACTTGATTTTTTACTTCCTATCTAACTAGGAAATACTATGATGAAGATTCTCCAAGACATTAGAGAGTAACCAAATGATTTGTACAAGAGAATGAATGAATTAATTCAAGTTCATGAAACAAGAGAACAAGTCAGTGAACAACATAGGGATTATCAAGAGAAAATGAAATTTTTATTTTATAAAAGAGCAAAAGAGCATACTTTTCAGCCTGATGATTCAGTGCTAAAATGGGATAAAAGAAGGAAAGAACTAGGTAAACATGGAAAATTTGATAACTTATGGTGCGGTCCTTTCATCATCGAATCTATTGAAGGATAAAACACATTTTCATTAAAAAATCTGTAAGGCGAAAGTTTGGAGGCACCTATAAATGGGTGTTTCCTAAACAATTTCCTGGTTTATTAACATTATCAAGAACTTCCTTGTAAATACCATCAAAATAAATTATTAATCTTAAAAAAAAACAATAATATTTAGGATTGATTTGTATCTAGAGAAGATTAATTTTATTTTGGAAAACGCATAGTCAACTATTATTTTCAACAATTTTTTTTTTCAGTTGTAAATATGTTTCTCTACTCACATTATTTCCCACTATAAATATGAGATCGATGGTGTATTTTTATCTATTATTCTTTCATTCCGATCCTTATCTTTATAAGGTATTTTCTTGATTTTCAAACATAGATTTTTTGAAAATCTCAAGTCTAAGTTGATAAATGATCAAGACAGTCTATATATATCAGGTCTAGCCTTGCGATACTCATACTTAATAAAGAATGTAATAATTACCCAACACTTATGGGTAGTAGCTAACTAACATATCATTCTAGCTTATGGGTCTAGCTAACTAACATGCATCATCCCTTTGTGTTTTGTACATATTGATTGCCCCCATCCCAACATGCATAAAACACTAATAAAATCAATATGGTGAAAGGAAATTCAATTGGGAAATGTAGGTATCTCCATCGGGGCTATGGAATCTCGTTGGCAGTGAAGTAAGGCCCATGATGCCGGGGTGACTCCGTCATGGCTATGGACGCTCGCGGGTAGCAAAGCAACACCAAGCTACTAAACTTCTACTCTGAAAGGATCTTTTGAATAAATAAAGTCTTACATATAAACTGAGTCTCAGGCTTAAGACTGAAAACACACATGGATATGTCCAAAATCATAACAACCGATTCTTTTGATTTTTCTTAGATCTTAACTTGATATCTTGGGAAGTCTCTAATCCTTACAAGGAACTATTTCAAAGTTTAAGAGTTATTAATAACATCATTATGATTTCATCCCCTTGTTCCATTATGTTTAGAGATCATTAAGCATATATATTGTTACTCAAAGGTAGATTATACTAGCTTTTGACTAAATTATCTTTCCAAAATTCTATTAATAATCTCTGAATTTTTTAAAGGAGGAATTTCATAACATTCTCAAGTACATATAAAGTAATAAATTGACCTTAAAAAGAAACATTTATATAAATAAAAGTGAATGGAATAAGAGTATAAATACATAACATTCAAAAGGTAACATGGGTATATATCAAGACTATTTCAGAATTTTATAAATAAAGTTGTGCATGTACAAGAAAGTAAATATAATTGATTATATATGTATATCATGTTTAAACCATCTAGATAAAATGTTCAAAATTCATGGGTTACACAACTTGAAATACAACCTTTTATAGTAAATATATAAATGATCAAACAACAATCTAATAATTGTAAATTCCTAAGCTTAACCAGAAATGTAAATTGGGTTGTTCTGTGTTGCACCCTAAAGACCTTGATGATATACATCATGCCTTAAGTGCGACACTTGGTGAAGAAGAACACCAATCTTGTTCTCCATAGAAGCCTGGTTCGAAATCACGACTTCTAACATCTGATAAACATCATCTATCTTGACATGAGTCACGTTTTGATGAATACGTGGTCCACGGCTTGGTCTGTTTGTTACACATTATTTTTGTCACCCCTATGACTGTTAATGATTTAAACCTATCCTTTGTCTTTAGAAGGATCAATGACCTTAATCCTTGAAGAATAATGAAGATACTTTTTCCCAAAGAGATGAAATTATACTTTTCCTTTGTCAAAAACCTTATAAAAAGGGATCGTCGCACCTTGCTTAGAGTTAAGGATGTGATGATACAGGATCATCACAGTTTGCACCATAGTGTCCTGCGACGTCGTCGCAGTTTTCTCAGTGTTAAGGGTGCGACGATTTTCGTAGGAAGGAAAAATAGGAATTTCTCGAAAGTTATAGAATAGAAGATTTAAGGGTGAGGTGGCTTTCGATCGGTTTGGATTTGAATTGCATCCATGATATCATGGGATCATCCTAACCTCCTCACCCTATCCTTTTCATCCTATAAAAGGAGAGGAGTTCTCATTGGGAAAGTTAGCTTGGGAAAGTTGGCTAGTGCTTAGTTGGAAAGTTCTTGAGTTTTGTAGCTTGGAGTTTTTGGAGCTTGTATGTTGGCTTTAAGATTTTCTTCGTCAAGATATATTGTTGATCTCAGAATCCATGAAGAAGAAGTGTGTGGGAAGCAAGGAACTATTGGAAGGGACCTTACAACATCAAGGCATAAGTTTTATTCTCCTTTTAATATTTCTAATACAACAATATATTTCTTTCCCATAAAATTGTCCTTATTTTATTGTATGACTCCTTGATCACATACATAGGTTTTGTTGAGTATACATTGTTGCTTTCACTTCGTTGGCTTGTGTCTTTTTACAGGTTCAACATCTCATAAGCCTTGAAATGGAGCGAGGATGACACTAGTGAGGACAAACAACATTTAAAAGGTATGCCATTTATCTCTTGTTAGTTATTATGCTTGATGATTAAAACTCAGGGGAAGTTTTATATTCTGCCTTTTTTTGTTCTAGTTTCAGGGTGAAACTAGGGAGATTAGTTTGTGTCCACACTTACCGATTTGTCTGATAACAAAATTTGCAACCATAATGGGGAACACATTTTTTTCCTAGTTTGTCTTTCTTTCTTGCTTTGATTGTCTGGGTTCTGTTTTTTGAGTCATTGGGAGATCCATATTGACTCGTTGACTATTTAATTTCACTGGAAAACCCTCATGCTTTTTGTTTTGTCCATTTTTCCTTTGATCGTCGCACCCTGATTTGTGTTACAGTGCGACAATCTAGGATCGATGCATCCTGCCTTTAGACACAGTGTGACATCATCACACTGTACTATTCTCTGGCCTACAACAATCTAGGATTGTCACACTGTGCTGTTTGGTAGGCCACAACGATTTTATGAAAAGTTTTAGTTTTTGATGGTTTTCCCTGCCCAAATCTTAGATATGGTTTTGGGGTGAATTTTTGGGTTTGATTATGATCTGTTTACAGTCTTCTTGACAGTATTTGAGTATGGTTTTAGCCTTTTTTCTTTGTTTTAGCTTGTTTGATTTTGAAAGATTTGATCTCTTGCTTTGAGTGTCTTTCAGTTACAAAGCATTGTTTTTTTTTAGAATCGTTTAGTGAAAGAACACTTCTTTTTCTGAATAGTCCGTGTTAAAAGAGAAAATTTGCTTGGGTTGCTTTGTTTTATAGAGATTTGCTATCTTTGAAAACATTTTTTTTTTAATTTCTTGCTTTTCATTAGATTGGGGGCATCCTTGCATTTGAAGTAGTGAAATTGCATGGTTTTTGGCATTTTTTTGGTCTTAAAGAATCGTTTATTGGTGTACAGTCTCTTTGGCTCATTTCTTGAAGATCTTGATATTGATGAGTTTAATAAAATTTTGGGACATTGTGCATCTGGGAATGATAACATTTTCTCCTTCTCATAATATAGCTTTCATCGAAGTGAAATATTTGCATTCTCATTTCTTTGCATTGTTTATAGTTGGTCAAAACATCATTTAGTCCACGCCATTTTTCCTCTTGAGTAAACAACAACCTTAAAATAAAGCGCTTATAAAAATTGATAAGACATTTTTTATTTTTTGGTAGCAAACCTACATTATATTAGTTGTAGGGATTTGGAATAGGTGTGAAAGATAACTTTCCAAAGATGCAAACAAACATAGTATCTTGTGATAGGGAGAGTTCAAATCCACTTGCTACATTTTGTCCTGGGAAGCCCTTCTAACACAAGGGTTAATTTAATCATGAGGTCGCATTAGGACTGACATAGTTACTCACCCTGCTTTGTTGGTCTTAGAGTAGAGATTGCACGTATTACTGGGGGTCACTTGAGAAGAAAATCCTGTGGGGACCTTCTCGAGTTTATTTCGGGCTTAGATACCCTGCCTTTGCACGTGGATCAGACTGTCAACTGTTTCCCTAGGAATCATTATCGTAATTGGTAACCTTAGTAGCCTATCAATTTAGGGTCTTTACATAAGGTGATTATGGAGGGGAAAGTCTTCACGGTACCTGGAATTGATGTTATCCAAACTCACTCGGGCTCCTTGGAGGGTATACCCATGATTATGTGTGGGAGCTTGCACTAGGGTGTAAGTGTGTTAAGCAGGTCGTCAACATAAATTTTCCACCCACTCTATTTCAGCCCCTTCTTACATTGTTCCCACGACATTGGATTTCATCACCAACTGGTGCGTTCATTGTGAGAAGGTTTTTGTTTGCTTGCTTGCTTATTAGATTTTTAGCGTGTGCTATTTGTTTTCCCTAGCAGACTCTAGGTTGGATCTGTGTTTAATGGCGTCAGTTCCCAGAATGACCAATGAAGGAACCCCTTTTCCAGGGGAACCTTTTGTTTTTCCTTATAACGAAAACATTGGTCCTCCTTACATCGCTACTTTGAGCCTTCCAGGTCTCACAATTGGATTATCGGTATGGTTGTTTTCAACTCGGGTAATCCTGAATGCAGCTAGTGCTTCGGTTGTAAGCACTTCCCCCAAAGAACATCAACCTCATGTTGATCCTTCACCTTCTTCACCAATAAGATCTTCTTCTCCTTCTTCACTTACAATATATTCTTCCATTTCATATTCTTCACTGAGTGAGAGCTTTGAAGCTAGTAACTCGGTGGATAAGAAGAAGAAGAAAAAAAAGATTAAGAAGAAGAAAAATAAGCAAGGGTCTAAACTTCCAACCACTGCTAGACATGTTGGAAAACCACCAGTCACTGATAATCATGCTGAGAGTGTTGATGATGCAAAGACCACCCAAACAACCTGTAAGCCTAAGTACCCTTGCAGGCTTTGTAAGGGTAGCCATCTTCTTAAGGATTTCCCTTGTCTGTCCAAGTTTATAGAAGCATGGTCTATGCACCCTCGCTAGCCCATGTCGTCAGCCTATGAACAATATGCTGCTGACCTCTCGTCAACTACTCGAGATACCGTTGGGAAGAAGAAAAGTCGAGTCAAGTTCCCGTGTATGTTATGTGGAGGGAGTCATCAAACTCACCTTTGCCCTCGTATGGATGAAGGCTCAAAATTACTGGAAGACATGACTGTCTCCCAACCTCAACTTCTAGCTGCTTACTGCAGGCCTTCTCTTAACCCACATGCAGTTGATGGAATGATCAATCCGGGCCCTTTGTCGGTCAGTCCGATTGATCAGGTAGTCAATATGGTCACATCCTTAGTTGAACCAGTTGACAAAGTGGTTGATCCAATCCCATCCTTGATCGATCCCACTCACCCGTTAGAGAGTGAAACCCAAGTGGTCGATCCGTTTCCATCCGTCGACCCCATTCACCCCTTGGGGAATGAAACCCAAGTGGTTGATATGATCTCGTCATCGATCAATCCTACTCTCCCACTAGTGAGTAAACCCGATACTGCCCATGTTTTTCTCATTGATACAAAATCTACCGTGCTGGGGGGCATTCCTCCTTCTCTCGTGGAAACTCCTCCAAGTAATGAGGCCATCCTTTTTTATTGGGGTGTGCTAACTGGACATCGTCTTCCATATCACATTCCTTTCAAGATTACAATATAGGTTTGTGGTTGGGACGTTCCTCAGACGCTGATAGATGAAGGTTCATCCGCTAGTATTTTGTCCTCTATTTCTTGGCAAGATTTGGGTTATCCTCAGCTTGTGCCAGTTACGCACAATTTATTAGCTTTCAACAGAAGAACTAGTCAACCTTTAGGGACCCTTTCTCAGTTTCCCATAAATTTGGGCGGTACAAATGTTTTTATTGATGTCATGGTAGTCCAAGACCCCTTGGATTTCAATTTACTCCTTCAGTGAGACTATGTCTATGTCATGAAAGCTATTGTGTCCACTCTTTTTCGTGTGATATATTTACCACACAATGGACGAGTGGTGACTATTGATCAACTTTAGTTTGTTGGTCCTGACTTGACCATCAACTCGATGAATTCCCTGAATGGTTCATATATGCAGTCGGTATCACCGCTGCCACAGGTCAATTATGTGGCGTTGTCTCCCATTCCTTTAGCTAGCGATGCAGATGATCCTCTCACTGTAAGATCAATATCTTATGACTTGGGTCCGATAGTTGGCATGGTGATCTCTTCGGTAGGACTATTGGAGCTTGATCTTCTTACCCCTGTTGCGACCGCCGACATGATGTCTTTCCAGAGCGTTGTTCTTCCGTCCAATGAAGATCTCTTGGAATCCATGACTGAGTTTTGTCCCTTGACATGGTGTCCTTCCAGAGTGTTTTCCTCTTGGAAGCCGTGATCAAGAAGAGTTTTTGAGCATGGTTTTATGATTTCAAGCTCGTTAAGAAATGAAATAGAGCTTCCGAGGATAGTTTTTGCGTCTCTGTGACAACCTCGTTAAAAAATGAAATAGAAGTTGCGAGCATAGTTCCTGTTTTTGATTTCAATCTCGTTAAAAAATGAAACCAACTATGAGGATAGTTTTACATCTCTGTGGCAACCTTGTTAAAAATGAAATAGAGGTTACGGGCATAGTTCTTTCCTATGTCAAGATCGTTAAAAAATGACATAGATTTCCCCTTTCTTCGATTGATTCAAGTACTTCGTCCTGTATAGTATTTGAAGCTTCATTTCATCCTCCTGTGCCTAGGGATGAAACGAAGCTTGGGGGGCAATGATTTCAACCTTTGGACTTCATGCTGAAGTTAAAGCCACTAGTTTCTCAAGCCAGGGGCTAAGTACCAACCATCCCTGTGTTATGTGTTGGAAAGTCCAAGCATAGTTTTCTATGGTTCAAGCTTGTGTAAAAATGAAACCACCTACCTCAAGCATAGTTTTCTCTGGTTCAATCTTGTGTAAAAATGAAACTAGGTCCAAGAATAATTTTGGCTAGTTTTAATTTTGTGTAAAAATAAAATCTATCCCAAGCATAATTTTGTTTTGTTTTAAGCTTGAGTAAAAATGAAAACAATCCCGAGATTAGTCTTTGTTCTTTCTGATGCTTGTAAATACCTTAGAATGTAACCAAGTAAAATTTTATCACATTTTTGGACTCGTAAAGGTTATATGAAAAAGGAATCCCCTGGAGTTCCCTTTAAGCTCTTTTCAGACTCTCTAAACATGAAAATATTTCCGAGCGATCTTGTTCTTTTCACGCTCGTTAAATTATTTGAAGAAAATGTCTGTTATGCGGTAGTTTATCTCTTTTTCGGTCTCATCATACTACTTTATGAAAAAGGAACATACTCTAATCAAGCATGACTAGAAGAAGTTATGGAGTCTTCTTTAAGTTCTTTTCAAACTCCATAAACATGAAAAGACCACTGAGTTTACTTTCTTTGGACTAGTAAAACAAACATCAAAAGGCCCATATGGGATCGAACTACTCCTTCTTAGGGTTCGTTAAACATACTTCGAGGGACTCGTCTGAAGGATGAGCTTACATTTCAAGCATATGTTATCCTCCTCAAGCTTGTGTAAAAGTAAAGAGGTACTCGCCAGAAATGGTGGGGGAAAAATTGGGAAAGAAATGTATCTAAACCTGTATTCTATGGAAGAGTCACTTTTGAACATGACCCCCTATCATTCACTTTGTGTCTAGGTTGGAAAATCTGCTTGTCTCTTGATCATACTCTTTTATTACGATTTGGTTTGTGATCCCTGTTGTTGAGTTAGTTTTTCCAAGACAGTTGTCGTGTCTTCAATATGTTCAAAAAGATGTTCAACCCAGAAATCCTTCTATTACGTCGGCCATTTCTGCAGTCCTTAAGACTTCTATTGCTGTTACACATCAAAATTACTCACTTCAATGATGACCTATTGTCATCATTACAAGTGTTGCAAGTGTCGCATCTTGACCGCAAGTGTCACAAGTGTCACAAACATCATACTATCATCTTGCCTATGTTGTGTCTCTAACGACATCACAGGGACACTTAAGACACCTTCAAGACCAGTTTAAGGAAGAGAAATCATTTGATGAAGAGTACAAAGCATTTTCCATTTAAAAGAATACTTAAAAATGATTTTTGAAGGGAAACGCTCCCCTACCCAATGTCAGAGAGTGCCAACGCTCCCTACCCCTCTTTGGGGGAGCATTGCAACACTTAGGACACCATTATGGGAGAGCATTGGGTTTTTTTGAAGGAATTTTAGGCAGCGCTCCCCTGCCCACTGTCAGAGAGTGCCAGCACTTTGTACCCTCCTTTGGGGGAGCGTTGCAACACTCTGTGCACCCTTTTGGGGGAGCGTTGGCCTGTTTGTGAAAATTTTGGGTTGTTGAGGAAAATCAGGGAAAAATCCCCTTCATCTTGGAAATCAGTTGGATTTGAATCTAAGGTCAAGACTGAATCTTAGGGAGGATCCACAACTGATGGAGAAATATCCTCAACCTATCCCAAGAACCTATAAGGTGGTTGGGCCTCTCCAAGCTTATATAAGGAGGCATTCTCATGGTGAAAGGCATGGAGACATTGTAAATMATCAAACTTATGATCTCATAAGGGAGATATCATTGAAGCATCATCATTCTGTGTGTGGATTATTTGAGCAAGGGTCTGGACAAAGAGAGCTTGGTGAAGCTGCTGCACCTACATCTATGGCTGTTGGTTTGTGAAGTTGTGTGAATTGGTTTTTGATGGTTTTTGATGCGTGTCTCTCTCTTTTGTCTTGATTGGAGCTTGAAACCTCTTTYCGAAATGTGAAATTGCCTTTTCTAGCTACGTTTTTGTCGAGACAATTTTGAGTGGTTTCTTGTATTTTTCTTGTATTTCTTGTATTTCTTGTATTTTTCTTGTATTTCTTGTATTTTTCTTGTATTTCTTGTATTTTTCTTGTATTTCTTGTATTTTTCTTCGCATTTTATTGTGTTCCTTGAATTMTTGATTGGTTGTAGAATTTGTGATGGTGTTCTTGCTTGTTAGAACAAGTTTCTACTTATTTTCTTTCATACCTCACTGCCTTGAGTGCATGCTTTGTTTGTAGCCTTTTTGCTTCATGTCTTTTGCATCTGCATTTGACTCTTTCTCCTGATTGAAAGTAGTAGAACATCAAAGGATTTGTATTTAATTTCTTTATACATCATAATCAAACAAAGAAGATAAATGCATTTTTGCTTTTGGGTAGTGAAACTAGCTTGCATTTGAAGTAGCAGAATTGCATGGTTTTTGGATTTTTTGTTACATTGTGCATCTGGAATGATGAATGTTTTCTCCTTCTCGTAGCATAGATTTCATCACAATGAAAAGATTGCATATTCATCTCTTTGCATAACTTTCGAGTCAGTCAAAACACCATATTGTCCATGCCATTTTTTTTTTGAGTAACAACAACCTTAAAAATCAAGCGCTAAACTAAAAATTGATTAGACATTTTTATATTTTCTAGTAGCGAACCTAAATCAAATTAGTTGTAGGGATTTGGAATAGGTGTGAAAGACAACTTTCCAAAGCTGCAAACAAACATAGGATTTTGTGTTAGGGAGCGGTGAAATCCAATTGCTACATTTTGTCCTGGGAAGCCCTTCTCACACAAGGGTCAAACCTGAGGTCGCATTAAGACTGGCAGAGTTACTCACCCTTCTTTGTTGGTCTTGGTGTAGAGATTGCATGTATTATGGGGGTTGCTTGAAGGTATACCCACAATGATGAGTGGAAGCCTTTCAAGTTGATTTCAGGCCAGATACCCTGCCCTTGCGTGTGGATCTGACTGTCGACTATTTCCCCAGGCATCACTATTGTAGTTGGTAACATTAGTGGCCTATCTTTTTAGGGTATTTACACAAGGTGACTATGGAGGGGCAAGTCTTCATGGTACCTGGAATCAACGTTGGCCAAACTCAATCGGGCTCCTTGGAGGGTATACCCATGTTTATGTGTGGGAGCTTGCACCAGGGTGTAAGTCCATTAAGCAGGTCGTCAACGTAACTTTTCCACCCACTCTATCTCAAACCCTTCTTACTTTGTTCTTGCGACATTGGATTTCATCACCAACTAGTGTTCTCATTGTGAGAAGGTTTTGTTTGCTTGCTTGCTTACTAGATTTTTAGCATGTGCTGTTTGTTCTCCCTAATAAAATCTAGGTTGGATATTTATTTTTTATGGTGTCAGTTCCTGGAATGACCAATGAAGGAACCCCTTTTCCAGGGGAACCCTTTGTTTTTCCTTCTTACAGAAATGTTGGTCCTCTTTACATCGCTAGTTTGAGCCTTCCAGGTCTCACAATTGGGTTACCAGTATGGTTGTTTTCCACTCTGGTGATCTTGAATGAAGGTGCTTCAAATGTAAGAACACCACCCACACATCAACCTCATGTCAAATTTTCGACTTCTTCACCCATTAAGTCTCCTTCCCTTTCTCCTTCTTCGCCTAGTGAAAGCTCTAAAGAAAGTAGCCAGGTTGATAAGAAGAAGAAGAAATGGAAAGAGAAGAAGAAGAAGAGCCCAAAAAGGATCGAACCTCCAACCATATCAGATATTGAATCCAAACAACCAACTACTATTAATCGTACTGGGAGTGTTGATGAGGTCGACAAGATTAAAACGAAGAATCTGAAAGCCAAATTCCCTTGCAGTATTTGTAAGGGTGACCACTTTCTAAGGGATTGCCTTGGTCTTCCCAAGGTTTTAGAAATGTGGTCATCCATGTCATCGGCCCCTACTCGACACGCAAGTGATGCCCCATCAACTAGTGACATTAAGGTTGGTCAGAAGAAGACAACTGCCAAATTTCCTTGTATGTTATGCGAAGGTGATCATTATTCTCACCTTTGTCCTCGTATGGACGAGGCTTCTTCTCTTTTGGAAAAGCTTCAACTTCCAAATGGTTATTGTAAGATTTCCCCCAACCCATTGTTAGTTGATGGAATGGTCAATTTGGTTCCATCATTGGTCAGTCCGATTGATCAGGTGGTCAATCTAGTTTTATCCTCGGTTGAACCACTAACCAAAGTAGCTGATCCAGTTCCGTCATCAATCAACCCCACTTTTCATCTGAAAAGTGAAACCCAAGTGACTGATCTAGTCCCATCATTGGTCAGTCCCACCCTTCATCTGAAGAGTGCCAATGTGGTCAATCCCACTCCTCCTCTGTTGAGTGCCAAAGTGGTTTCTCTGGTCCCTTCATTGGTCAGTTCGGTTGATCATGTCGTTAATCTGGCCACGTCCTTAGTTGAACCGGTTGAAAAAGCGGCTGATCCGATCCCATCTTCGGTCAATCTCGCTCTCTCGTTAGAGAGTGCAATCCAAGTGGATGATCTGTTTCCACCTGTCAACCCCATTCTCCCCTTGGAGAATGAAACCCAAGTGATCGATTTGATGTCATTATCCATCGATCCGACTCTACCACTAGAGAGTAAACCCAATTCTGCCCACATTTTTCTTGTTCATACAATATGTGCCGTGCCAGGGGGCATTCCTCCTTCTCTTGTGAAACCCCCTCCAAGTAATGAGGCCATCCTTTTTGATTGGGGTGTGCTAACTGGACCTCGTCTTCCCTCTCACATTCCTTTCCAGATTACAGTACAAGTTTGTGGTCACGACGTTCCTCAGATGCTGATAGATGAAGGTTCGTCCATTAGTATTTTTTCCTCTATTGCTTGACAAGCTTTGGGTTATCCTCAGCTTGTGCCGGTTACCCAGACTCTGTTCACTTTTAATAGAATAACCAATCACCCTTTAGGGATCCTTTCCCAGTTTCCTGTAACTTTGGGAGGGAAAAATGTCTTTATTGATGTTATGGTAGTCCAGGACCCCTTGGATTTCGATTTACTCCTTGGGCGAGATTATGTCTATGCCATGAAAGCTATCGTGTACACTCTTTTTTGTGTGATATATTTCCTTCACGATGGAAGAATGGTGACTATTGATCAACTTTCATTCATTGGCCCTGACTTGACCATCAACCCAATGAACTCCCTAAACGGTTCTTATATGCAGTGGGTATCACCCCCGCCACAGGTCAATTATGTGGCGTTGTCTCCCATGAATTCAACTTCCAATGACTTAGATCTGGTAGTTGACATGGTGATCTCTTCGGTAGGGCTATTGGAGCCTGATCACCTTACCCCTGCTGATACCCTCGACATGTGTTCCTTCCAGAGGATTCTTCTTCCATCTAGTGAAGATCTCTTGGAATTCATGACTGAGTTTTGTCCCTTGACATGGTGTCCTTACAGAGCATTATCCTCTTGGAATCCATGATCAAGAAGATTCCATGAGCATAGTTTCTCTTCTCTGTGGAAATCTCTTTAAAAAATGAAACAAAGGTCTTGAGCATAGTTTTTTCTCTCTGTAGC
Organism: Picea glauca; assembly: GCA_000966675.3. Classification (NCBI taxonomy): domain Eukaryota; kingdom Viridiplantae; phylum Streptophyta; class Pinopsida; order Pinales; family Pinaceae; genus Picea; species Picea glauca. Next base: position 15,059 of record JZKD02S0814934.1, on the reverse strand, counting down.
AAGCTAGTTAAAAAATGAAACAACAATCTGGAGATTCAACCTAGAGCCTCAAGAATAGTTCTTTTCTTGTGTCAAGCTCGTTAAAAAATAAAACAATCACCTCTCATACCAGGTCGAGTCTTTCGTTAGGTCTCGTATTTGAACGTTCATTTCATCCACCCTTATCCTTTTTCTCCATCTAGTACAGAAATTGGTGACAATCACAAAGTCAGTGGATGAATTGAAGCTTGGGAGGCATGTCTCCATCCTTTGATGATCATTCTGGAGTTAAGACACTAGCTTTCAAGCTGGGGGCAGAGTACCGAGCTTAGTCTTTGTTCTTTCTCGTGCTCGTAAAAAAAAACATGAGAACGCAATCGATTAGAATTTTATCACTTTTTCAGACTCGTAAAGGATATACAAAAAAGGAACCCCCTGGAGTCGTCTTTAAGCTCTTTTTAGACTCTCCAAACATGAAAAAATTGCCGAGTGATCTTGTTTCTTTTCACACTCATTAAAAGGTTTGAAATGACATCTTTCGAGTGGTATTTTATCTCTTTTTCGGCCTCATGAGACTAAAATTACGAAAAAGGACAACACTCGAGTTGTCTTTAAACATGAAAAATCATCGAGTTTACCTTCTTTGGACTCGTTAAAAAAATCATACATTGAAGGGCCCATATGGGACCAGACCCTTACTTCTTCCAGTTCATTAAACAAAGGAAGAGAGACTTACCGAAGGTGAGTTATATCGAGCATGTGTTATCCTCCTCGAGCTCGTTAAATTAAAAAGAGGTACTCATCTATCTAGATGGGGGGAAAAATTGAAGGAAGCAAGCCAAGCCATTTTTGAGAACATTACCAGTAACTCTTACGGTCGCCCTTGAACACAACACTTTGTCTTTGCATGCATTTTAAATCCACTGAACCTCTGCACTGAACCAATCCTCTAAGTTTTCTTACTCCTTTGGGTCACCCGATGAAAGTCACAGTATCCATTGCATCATCATGTTTTGGTCCATGTCATGTTTCTTCCGTTGTGTCTCAGTGTTCAAGGGAAGTATATGCCTTGAGAGTCAACCATCACAAATTTCCTGTTTCAATACCTATGTCAATCCATGTTCATTTGATCTACCAATTTACATCTTCATGTCAGTTTCGTGTCATTGATGGGGGATACATCAAGGCCCTCCTTCAATGAGTCCGTTCCTGTTGAATTCAACACATTATCCGAGAACTAGACTTAGAAACCAATTAGTACCTTGGGACTTGCATGCCTCAATGGCATGCCTCCTCATGTTCAACAATGAGTTTACATCATTGACCTATGATCGAATGATTCCACAGATGTTCGACTTCAGCTCATCCATTCACATTCGTTGGAATGTACTAGAGTACCTTGGGAATCATTGACATCAATGGTGATTTCCCTCGCGCTTGTTAACAATTTACCTCATTGACAGGTAATCAAGTGGCTTCTGCCATGTTCGACATCAAGACATCTATTCACATGGTTGGATTCATACTACATCGAGATCGATAAGAAGACCCTGGGTTGAGTAATCACTCTGATATGTACTTTACCCAGGTTGTGATAGAGTTTCTCTTGAACATTGACACATATACTACCACATAGATCCACTTTGCATTGGTCCGTGGCTATGTCTTGTTGTCTCATAGATACACTATGTATTTTTCATGGCTACGACTAGTTCATATCATGGAAGTATAGATCCACATTGTATCTTCAGTGGCTATACCCTTTTTGTCAATATAATTATGGATCCTCAGTGTATCTTATGGCGGCCATACCTTGAAAGTCTTTATCCCCCAAGCATAGGTATGCCTACCTTGGGTTTGAAACATGTCATAATTTTTGTTGATGGTCGTGTGCATCTTTTACCAGGTTCTCCGTGTCCATACCCTTGTTCGAAAAAGTCTACAAAGTACTTCAATCATCACGTCTTTTGACTTTGCACTTTGGGGGGAAATTTGTTACACATTAAAATTACTCACTTCAATGATGAGATATTGTCGTCATTACAAGTGTCACATCTTGACCACAAGTGTCGCAAGTGTCAAAAACATCATACTGTCATCTTGCCTATGTCATGTCTCTAACGAAATCACAAGGACACTTAAGACACCTTCAAAGACTGGTTTAAGGAAGAGAAATAATTTGATGAAGAGTACAAAGCATTTTCCATGGAAAAGACCACTTAAAAATTATTTTTAAAGGGAAATTATCCCCTACCCAATGTTAGGGAGTGCCAACGCTCCCTACCCCTCTTTGGGGGAGCGTTGCAACACTTAGGACACTATTATGGGGGAGCGTTGGGTTTTTTTTGAAGGAATTTTGGGCAGCGCTCCCCTGCCCATTGTTAGGGAGTCCCAACACTTTGTACCCTCCTTTGGGGGAGTGTTGCAATGCTCTGTGCACCCTTTTGGGGGAGAGTTGGTCTGTTTGAGAAAATTTTGGGTTGTTGAGGAAAATCAGGGAAAAATCCCCTTCATCTTGGAAATCAGTTGGATTCGAATCTGAGGTCAAGGATGGATCTTAGGGAGGATCCACAACTGATGGAGAAAGATCCTCAACCTATCCCAAGAACCTATAATGTGGTTGGTCCTCTCCAAGCTTATATAAGAAGGCCTTCTCATGGTGAAAGGCATGGAGACATTATAAAGCATCAAACTTATGATCTCATAAGGGAGATATCATTGAAGCATCATCATTCTGTGTGTGGATTATTTGAGCAAGGGTCTGGAAAAAGAGAGCTTGGTGAATCTTCTACACCTACATCCATTGCTGTAAGCATTTCACTTTGTTTTCATTAATACAAATCTATGCTTGGCCTGTTTCCTTTAAAGTTTATGTACATTTGATGAACTTGTTTCTATTATAGATCCATTATGAAACTAATCATGGTAGAGTAGGAAGTATGTCTCATTGTTGTTGCTCATTGTATTGTAGGACCTTCTGAAGAACTTGGAGATCAAGATCAGGCTGGATCGAGCAAGGACAAACGTCGGTAAAAGGTATTTACCCTTCTTCCTTCTTCTTCTTTGAATAGTTTAGCTTCATGAAAATGAATGTCAGTGTCCACAATAACACTTTTTTGTCTTGGTCATAGGGGTATAATATCCAATAGGAAATCAACTTGTCCATAGGGAGATTCTCCTGTAAAAATTGTGTCAGCCATCCTTGAGTCAGTCCTGAATCACTTGTTACTTTGATCTACTTCAAATATTTTTACCCATTTAGTGTCATTGATGGGGGATAAATTAAGGCCCTCCTATGACACATCTTTTCCTGTCGACTCCAACTCATTATCCAATATACTTAGAAACTAATTGGTACCTTGGAACTTGCATGCCTCAATGGCATGTTTCCTCGCTTTCAACAGTGGGTTTTCATTATTGACCCCTGATCGGAAGATTTCGCCGAGTGTTCGACTTCAACTCATTAATTCAAATTCATTGGATTGTACTAGAGTACCTTAGGGGTCATTGACATTAATGGTGATTTCCCTCACACTTGTTAACAATATTCATTAATGACCAGTAATCAAGTGGTTTCTACCATGTTCGACTTCAACACATGTATTCACATGGTTAGATTCGTACTATAGAGTGATGGAGGTGAAGGCCCTGGATATTTTCAGACAGATTCAGGTTGCATTGGAGTATATTCAGATTGTACTATTGCATAGATCCATAGTGTATGTCTCATGGCTGTGTTCAAATTTGGGTCTTTAACACATAGATCCATAATGTATTTTTGGTGGCTATGTTCAGATTTGAATCATAATGGCATGGATCCACATTGTATGTTTGGTGGCCATGATCTATATTACTTGACATGGATATTTGCATGTTAGCATTTATGCTTTGAGTCACTTGTATTATGAGTATGGGAATTCCTACCTCAGTGATGATTTATTATTGCAATGTATTTCCTTGTTTGTTGACAGGTTTCCGATTGATGTGTTCCTTGTTCCCTACACACACTCGACAAATTATTTTAGCTATCACTCTGTTCTACCTTCATACTTCGGGGGGATCTTTGTTACACATTATTTTCATCACCCCTATGAATGTTAATGATGTAAACCTATCCTTTATCTTTATAAGGATCAATGGCCTTAATCCTTGAGGAAGAATGAAGATACTTTTTCCCAGAGAGATGAAATTATACTTTTCCTTTGTCAAAAACCTTATAAAAAGGGATCGTCGCACCTTTCTTAGTGTTAAGGGTGTGACGATCCTAGATTGTCACAAGTTTCACCACAGTGGCATGTGATGTTGTCGCAGTTTTCTCAGTGTTGAGGTTGCGGCGATTTTTGTACGAAGGAAAAAGAGGAATTTCTCGAAAGTTCTAGAATATAAGCTTCAAGGGTGAGGTGGCCTCCGATCGGTTTGGATCTGAGTCACATCCCTGATCTCATGGGATCATCCTAACCTCCTCACCCTATCCTTTTCAGCCTATAAAAGGAGAGGAGTTCTCATTGGGAAAGTTAGCTTGGGAAAGTTGGCTAGTGCTTAGTTGGAAAGTTCTTGAGTTTTGTAGCTTGGAGTTTTTGGAGCTTGTATGTTGGCTTTAAGCTTTGCTTCGTCAAGATAGATTGTTGATCTCAGAATCCGTGAAGAAGAAGTGTGTGGGAAGTAAGGAACTGTTGGAAGGGACCTTACAACATTAAGGCATCGGTTTTATTCTCATTTTCATATTTCTAATACAACAATATATTTCTTTCCCATAAAATTGTCCTTATTTTATTGTATGACTCCTTGATCACATACATAGGTTTTGTTGAGTATACATTGTTGCTTTCACTTAGTTGGATTGTATCTTTTTACAGGTTCAACATCTCATAAGCCTTGAAATGGAGTGAGGATAACACTAGTGAGGACAAACGACATTTAAAAGGTATGTCATTTATCTCTTGTTAGTTAGTATGCTTGATGATTAAAAGTTAGGGGAAGTTTTATATTATGTCTTGTTTTGCTCTAGTTTCGGGGTGAAACTAGGGATATTAGTTTGTGTTCGCACTTAACGATTTGTCCGATAACACTGTTTCTCTTCTTTGATCTGTGTAGATGAAGCTTTCGAAGATTCCTCCTTGTTTTCAACATTTTTTTTTTTTTTTTTTGTGTCTGGAGGAATCAACAACTAGTTGGGCACGTGCTCGCGTTACACGTGGCCGTGTGATCCAACCGCTACCACTATAACCTCCAGGTGTGCCCACGATGCCCCTTACGAGGCACACAAGGTAAGTCGGGGGGAATTGAACTCGAAACCTCATGGAACTTCATTTTCACGGCACTTGCCAATTGAGCTGCCCCCCCGGGGGCCTCCTTGTTTTCAACATTCAAAGAACTCATTTTCAAAGTTGTTTTTCCTTTCAATTTCTCAGAATAGGAACTCTGATATACAAAGGAATTTGAATTTTTTTTGTAACTGAATTAGTGACGAGGATGTTCAAACAATTAGATTCTTACCATTGGTAATTAATTTATAACATAAATGTGGAAATATTTCTAGGGGTACGGTTCTTGAACTCTAAATCATTATATACAGATTAAAAGGTCTCACATGGGATTTCACACGAATACCGTATAGAGTTTGAAAAACATTAATAATAATGATCTTAATTACATTGTAACTCCATGCCCAATATGATGACACTAGTCTGCGGTTCTTGATGCCTCACATGGAGGCGTAATCCCGAAGTTAGAGCCGAATGTTGTAACTGAATTTGGTTATAATTTTAAAACTTTTCCTTGTAAATTCTTTATGCCATGATTTTATAATCTAGTTACTTTTCGTCTAACTAGATTGTTTTTTGATCAGATTTACAAAGGTTTTCAAACTGTGATTAGATTATTGTGAAATAATTGATACTTACATTCTTTAAATTTGATGATGAGATCGATCTAACCATGTATTTAATATAAATATCAACGATCATGATAATTTTTTCGTGATTAAAGTCGCGGCCTTGTTAATCAGTTCCTCAATACCTGAAGGATCCAATGGTCCTAAATAAACAAATATCTATGGTTTATGACTATTCTCGGGTGTAAAGTAGCTAATGTTTTAATCGAGTGTTTATCACTCGAAAGATCCAATAGTCATACGATCGTCAAGATCAACGACCAATATTAGATTCGAGCATAGAAGAAATTGACTTTTAACGATATTTTTCAGGCCCGAAAGATCTAACGACTTTTAAAAGGTTTGATTAAACAGTTCACATCACATTTGGAAAAAAAGGTACACGTTTATTAAAGGTTTAGACGACTCCGAATGAATCATATGATGACACATAGGTTGTATTTACCATATTTGTATTTATGATCAACCACATTATATTAAATTTGATTAGAAGTTGGCAAGTTTGCGCGTTAATTGCATTGAATCTCCACGTGTGGAAGATGAAGACATACATACTAATTACGTTGAAAGGTGATGAACTAGGTTATTATGCATTTTAAGAACGCTACAGAAGGAACTTCAGAGCAAGTGAAGCTTATGCCTGATACCCATGTTGTTGAAGCGGTAAGTAATTGAAACCCACTCCGTGTTTCTAAAATTAGAATCTCCTACTGTAATAAAGAAAACAATATGTCTGCTAGAAAGAAGAAATCTCCTCAGGAAGCGTCTGAGGAAGATAACTAGATTTTAAAATATGTTCTAGATGATGTATTTGATACCTTGTTGAAGCCTAAGTGTGTGAATCAAATTAGTGAGATTATTATCCATGAGCATATAGAAAAATCAGATATTTCATGTCTCCATAGGAGTGGTTTGTTCCAAACCCTCACTCCTCGAGTTTTCAACGACGTCGACCTTGTCGAGACCTTGATAAGATTTATAATGCATAAACACAATGTATTGTTTCAACTGATGGAAAAAGAGATATTTGTACTAAGTCTGCGAGAGCCATGCTCAAATGTTAAACTTACCCTTGTAAATTCGCCTATCCATGAGCTTGACCTTCTAAAAAAGGTTGAAAGCTGGTTGACCTAAGAAATAAATACTATAATTCCAAAGTTTGTTATAGACTATTCATTCACCTTTGAGGAATTCCTAGTTAAAAATGAAGTTTGTTCTCCAATTTCTAAGTTAATGGTGTCAGTTATAACCCTTTATTCTGGGATACATGGATGATACTGAAATTGATGAGGTCACATTAGCTATTATGAATGAGGTCATGGATACTGAAATTTTTTCTAAATTAGATTTTACAGGATTTATAGCCAATGCTATTCATTTTTAGTTATCATCGTTTGAATAGTTAAAATCTTTTAGATACCACTCATATATTTATTTTTAGTCTTATCTTCACACTCTGACTTTTATTAGAGAAAAGGCCTTGAATTAATAAAGAGGGATGATTCTCGGAAAGAATTTCTAACTGGGGAATGGATTTCTCTCTTAACATTAGTAGAAACTGAAGGATAATATATGGAGTTTGCTAATGAGTTTTTATTCAATACATACAGTTTCATTATGGGACATGAGCCTTCTAGGATGCCTGTAGATTACCCATAGAAATTACATCTGCATCCTACCTTAGGAGTAGGAGATTGCTTCCTATTTAAAAGAAACACTATGATCAGGATATATGGTTGTGAATTGGAACCTTATCAGTTACTTGTTAACATTCCTCAACTTTTTGCTCTCGAATTTTGCATACAATGGTTAACAACTGATGAGGTACACTTTGTATCAAAGAGTAAAATGGTGTTGGGTGTGTGTTATATTCTTTGCATGTGTGTGTGTGTGGGTGCGTCAGATACGACAAATGCATATGTCGATCCCTTTCTCTTTCCTAGGGGGGTCCCAGGGGGGCAGGTATGCCCCCCCTGGTTACGCGCAACGTTCGGCACAACCCTCTGAATTTTTTTTTGGGCGGTTTTTGCTATTTTTAGCGGATTTTGCTATTTTTAGCTGATTTGTAAATTAATCCCGGATTAAGGGATTAGGGTTTTGGTATCTACGGAATACCTAAA
>JZKD02S0814890.1:0-14479 GCA_000966675.3 Picea glauca | reverse complement strand
AAATTGTATTCTCCTTGCACTGCAATGAGGTGTGAACTCTAGCCTAAAATCTCATAATGATGTTTTGCTTAATTATTTTAATGGTTATTAGGGTTAATTGCTATTAATAATGATAATTGGGTATAGGATTAGGTCAATATTCATTGGAGCTATCTCATTTATAATTTGGGTTAGGCTCTTTTTAGAGTTAGAGTTAGGGCCTTTTTCCTTAAGGTTAAATGAAATTTTTATCTTAGAGAAGTTTTTTTTTTTAACTTAGGTTTAGATTTTGAACTGGACGATAATTGTTTAGGGGAGTCGTTTTAAGAATTTATTAAGGAATTATTGCCTTAGGTCTGTTTAGGTTTGTTTCCTTCATCCACATCAATGCGATGTGCCCTTCAGGACGCACCACGTGCTCCAAGGGTGCCACTCGCTTCTTGTGTTTCTTTTGTGCGACGTGCCCTTCAGGATGCACCACGTGCTCCAAGGGTGCCACTCGCCAACTGGACTGATTGGTAGACATCTATAACCCCTGGAGTCAACACTCCGCCAGGTGAACTTGTGGGAGACTAAGGGCTCTAAGGAATAATGTCCCCGCCTTATTGCATGCCCCTTAGAATCATCGTGAGCGACTGTCACAGTTTTCCTTCATGGCATCGTGGATCCTCTTGAACTAGGTAATCGTTAACCTATAGTTCGAGCCACGACGGGAGTGCTAGAAGGCGGTGGTAGGGCTGTGGTCCACCCATCCCCCTCAACCTCTCTGGAAATCGTGTGTGGCCCCTTTACTCCATATGTGAGTATGGTCGGCAAGCTATCGTCAACCTGCATCATCAACAAACGTGTCAGGACATGTCCATATCATATCATCAAATCAATGAAATATCATAGTAAATACATCAACCCAAATAGCACACTCCCTGACTCAATTTGGAGTCCAAGGGGTTCCATCGATGCCTCGGCATGCTCAAGGTCCAAAACCCTGCACACTCAATAAAACTGAGTCAATAGCACATGTCTACATCAAATAGTAAAACATCATGTCGTCTATCATAACGCATCATAATAAAGTATAAATTTTTTAACATCAGAAAAGTCCAGATCACTTGTGATCAAGTGTCCTCAAATAATAAGTTTTCTCAGTGCGCCAGAGTGGGATGTTACAACCTTGAATGCGTTGGATTCACGACACAATCTGGTGAAAAAATCACGATTTTGGGGATCTTTTTGAACTACTGTAACTCACGATTCATGGGGAGCTTTCTTGATGAACCCTTATCTTATGCATGAGAGAAAAAGCATAGTTCTCTTTGTTAGAGGCAACATATCGCTCCTTCTCTAAGACTTTATTAAACTACAGGGGTTTTGATGATCTTAAGACTTATGTTTGTCAACAAATAAAATGTATTGATGATATAATAGTCTAGTGGCTATTGTAATGTAATATCACCAAGGACTTCCAACTTATTTCTCCTCTCATTTTTCCTGGTAATTCAAATCATAATCAATAGTTTTAATATATCCTTCTATTGTTATCATTTGCACTCTAAATAAGTTCTGTACTTTTCACTCATTTCATAAAATTGTAATTTTTGCAATATTTTATGAGCTCTATACTTGAAATGATTTCTGGAACAACCTTATACCTCATATGTAGATTTAAAAAGTTATCTTCCCTTCATTTTTTTGATTTTTCAAATGTGTTATTTTCCTTATGCATTCAAATTTACAAAATATTTGTTGCTTTCTTGTAGTCATTCCATAGAGATTTTAAGAACACATTTTATTGAATGCTTTAAGGAAGTCTTTCATACATATATTCTCTTGAAAATTTGTAGGTTTACAACCATACAAATTTTCAAAAGGTATGAAATTTCCACTGTTTGTAATTATTTTCAAGAACAAATCTTAACCTTATTACTCCTATTTTTAGACTTAAAACAAAGCTTCACCTTATTACTTCCTTTTTTTGCTAGGTTTTTGATAAAAACTATAAGCTTTCTTAGGAAGTGTACATGATAGATTAAATGATATAAAGTGGATAGGGATAAAATAAGAAAGATGTATAGTAGATAGGGATAATATAGGTGGATTTTTTGAGGTTATGGATTGAGGGGTTTATGTGAAAAAGTAAGATGTCTTGATCATTTAAACTTGTTCTTACTTCTCCTCTATGTGATTCTCTTTCATCATTGTCTGCTTTTGCTTTTCTTTCTCTGTCTTGATTTCTTCTTCTTTCCAATTCTCTCTCGTGTTCTTGTTTTTCTCTTCTCTCATATTCTTGTCTCTCTACATCTGACATTTTAAGTAAGGTTTCTTCAACCAAATAAGATTCCCCCTTTGATATTTCACTAAGAATATGGGGTTGTTTGTCTTCAATTTTTTCTAGTTCTTCGAGGATAGGTTGAGCAATTTGTTTCCTTGTTTCTTTTTGTTTGAGTTTTCCTACAAAATATGTTTATGCTTGTATTACACCACAACAGTAAATAGAAAGTCTACAATAGTGGGTCAAGTCTACATTTCCTAGTCCTTGATGAATAATTACCACTTTTCATATATGTCCTTTACTAACATTATGATTATATAGAGGCTACATAATAGAAGGGATTATAAATCCTATTCAAGTCCTTTTAGTTTCTAAGTGTTTGTGAGAAGACATTTAGTGCTGATGAAACATTTACATAATCATTCTATAGTAATAACACTCCATAGCCATTAAAAAAATCATTTACAACTCATTAGAAGATCTATCACTATCAACCATTCATCAACGTTTAGGAAAACTTAGACCTTTTCAACCTCATAAAATATTTCCAAAATAAACATTACTAGTAATTAATCAATAAACTATTAATGTAAAGAAAATTGGTCAATGCAGTATGTAATGAGCTTAAAAGAGGCAATGTCCTAGGTTTTTGGAGAGAGAATATTGCCTTAAAAGATGAAAAACTAGATCAATTCTAGGGCTCGTCATACTCCCCAACTTGAAGGTTTTCATAGCCTTTATGCAAAAAAAAGAAAGAAAGGAAATGGATAGGACTAATAGTTATCATCTCTTGAATACCCTCCTACTATTGAATGCTACCTTGACTAGATATTGTAGAATTTTCATGTGGTTCTACAATTGTGGCTTCATTTTATATGTCTTCCCTTATTTATTTCCTTGCTTCTTATTTTGTTCCCTTCCTTTCCTTTTCATATGAACATGAATTTAAAAAGAGTTGTCGAGTGTCTCTTACCACATTGATTGTGAGGGGTACTAACTTCACTTATTGTGATATATTGATCTCAATAGCCCTCTTTGATATTATGCATTCCTCTCTAAAGCCATAATAAGCCATTGTTCTTTTAGGTACAAGGCATAGACTCTTGCAGTTGGTTTACAAGATCTTATTAACATACTCTATAACATCTTCACACATGGAAATTTCTCTGAACACGTGTTTATTATTCTCTCCAGTCTTTTGTAGTTGCTTAACCATCTCAATTTCTAGCTCAACATTCTCATTCAATATCGATTCTAAAGTACAAGAATATTTGAAAGAGGTAGGAGAAAAAATTTCATCCATGACTTAATTACTTGTTGGTGCTTTTGAATAGAAATGATGCTCTCTCCTCATGCTTAAGATTTAGTTTTCCACATAGTTGTTTCACCCTCAACAATCTATAGTTCCTTCATTATCTCTTTAATCTATGAATATTTACATATCATTTCTCTTCGATAATGGGGATCTTGAACCTTGGTGGGGTAATGAAGTCCTCCCATCAAAGAGAATCCTCAACATATATTGGCTCCACATCCTTCATTGAAGAACCCCCTTTAGTAGCTTTAGGAATCTTCATTTTTGGTTCTGCAACAGTCTAGGGAATCATTTTTAGTGTTATAAGATTAGGTAAAATCATAAAAAAATATATGCTAAAACCTAAGAAATTAGAGATTCTAGTTACATCGCCCAGTTGTGATTTTGTGCCCTCGAACCAAATTGTCATTGTGTTCCTAAATAAATCAGGAGGCGAGTTGTAACTTACCATAAAATGAAAATCATGCCTTGTATCGATGAAATGTCATTTATGTTAGACTCCTGGCACCAGATTCCAGCTAGGGGGGGCCTCTCCTGTTATTTCGTTTCCCATAAAAGTGTTTGTTAGAGGATATTTGAAACTAGGGTTTTGCTCAATGAGGCACAATGCAAATCCGACATAGGGGGTTGACTTTCAAAACCCCTATGTCGGGCAATTTTGGGCATTGTTGTCACATGGGCGTTGGCCATATGGACCTATTAGAGCTTATATAACATAGTTATGTCACCCGGTTGTGATTTTGTGCCCCTAGAAAAAATGTCAAGGAAAGGCATAAAATGATTGGTAAACCATTAATAAGACATTTGCATGGATTCATGGCAAGGAATGGCATGGAAAGGCATGAAAAGGAATTTCATGTCAAGGCAAGGCATGCCATGTCAAGGAAAGNAGATTTGAACCATAGCATAATCCATATCCACATAATAATCCAACCATTTGTATTCACTTTTCCAAACGTGCCACTCCTGTTACATTCCCAACATAACTCAAATAAATCACTCATCAACTATACAATAGAATCATTACTAATAGCATAATCACCATAAAAACTTGCAAGAGTCATTTATTCTAAAGGCCACGAAGGTTTGTAAGATATGCATATCGTCTACTGATTGCATAATCAATGCATAACCAATGTATTATCACTTGCCAAAAATGCGCCAACAAAAATTCCACGGTATGCATATCAATTTTAACATTTTAAATGCCATTTTCTTGTTAGTTAGGAATGAACCACTATCAACAAGTATTCCATTTATATAATATCACAGAGCTAGTTTTTTTCCTTTTCCCTTTTCTTAGGTATGTTATTTTCTTTTTTTTGAAATACCCTTCTGCAAATTTTGCTAACATTTGTTCTACAGGTGTAGGGACAAATGTCACAATGAATAGTGATTGTAGTATCATGTAGGAGAAAATACTAATAAATGAAAACCATACTTTCATCGACCATGAAACCCTTGTAGCACCTCATCATAACATGGAACATGAAAAGACCTGATCCTTCAAAATTTCAAGGGGTTCCCACCTACTAGTATTATTTAGTATTATAATAATAGCTTCAAAAACACTTTACAGGCGGAACTATGTTGGTGATTTCAATCGTCAATAGTACCCATCATCTACCCCAAGATGATGATATTGCATGGTCCTATGCAATGATAATTGATCCTCAATAATCTCCTACTTCCTATGTATCTTGCAACAATATCTCAATCCCAGGTTTAGTCGTTTCCTTGTTTTTCTCTTTCTGTGCTATTGACTGTATTTTTATTTTCCTATAATTTTTATTTCTTTCCTTTGCTTTCTAATACCATTTATATGCTTGGTTTGTAAGCACAATGGTTTCCCTCTTTAGCTTCTCATTTTCTTTTTTCAGTTTTTCATTTTCTCCATGAACTTTGTAGCTTTGAGTTCTGAGCATCTCATTTTTTGTTTTCAAGTATCTCTCCAAAAGTTCTATTTCTTTGATATTTCTTTTCATATTCTTTATCTTTTTCTCTTTCTTCACAAGTTCTAATGGTGACTCAACAACTATATTTTTCCCTTTTTGTTTTTCTGATAATTCCTCAATTTTATCCTCATTCCCCATTTCTTCAACAATTGTCCTCATTCCTTTTTTAATTTTTTGTGTGTGTAGAGTATGTAGAATCCTCTTGTCCTTCAACATTTTCATTCTCAAATTCTTGTACTTCCTCCTTTTCTTTTTCTTGTGCCTCTAAAAATTCTGTCTGAGCATAACCTTTTGTTGAGATGGATCCACCTCTTTTTCTATATGAAAGTTCCTAGATTTCCTCTTGTAGGTTTTAAATACCTTATCCTTCTCTTGAAATTCATTTTCTTCCTTGACCATGCTTCTTGTCAATCTTCTTGTTCCCATGGGTTGTTTTGGTTTTGTTGCCTCATGAGCCATGATTATTTGTACTTCATCATCCTCTTCATCATCATTTGGAACAAATTCCTTTTCTTTGTCCTCCTCTTCTTCCACAAACTTGTTATCAACCAATAATTGGTTCCATGTGATGTTTTATTTTTTCAATTTATGGCTTATGATCATTTTAATGATCCTATGATGGTATAAGCTCCTTTATTCATTTTTTTCCTATTTATGGATATTTTTAGACATTTTAAAGAGGCTATTTATCAAATAATAAGGTGTATTCATTTCCTTTTCTTGCTTCAAATGTTGAAATAGCCTAATATGATATAGGAAGATTATGCTATATCTTCCTTCACAAGTTATGAATTTTTGAATCACATAAGCTACCTCATCCCAAGGATGGACCAACCAACTCCTTGGAATTCCTGATTTCCAATTCATTGTTGCTGCCCTTGACCTGCATAAAAATGACATCCAAGATTTGTCTTTAACTTGTTCTCTCTTGAAGTATCTTTCCCATTCTTGTGGTAACCTTGTCACTTTTGCTAACACATGATTTGATAAGTGTAAGGTGAGGTTACCAACAATGGCCCTCTCACCATCAAATGTATGGGGAAATTCCTTTGTAACTTTTTCATCATACCCATCAAATTTGCGTAAAAATTGAAGCCAATTCACCTCCTGCAATATTTTTAAAGTGTCTTCATGGAATTGATATGCATCAAAATATATGGGTTCTATTATGTTAGCCATGATTAAATATCTTTTTCTTGAATCAACAAAATATATTTCTTCCTTGTTCATAATATGTGCTTTAATCTGATTCAAAATTTGCTCAATTGTCCACTATGTGCTCTATTTTTTCTCATGAATTCTTTATTATCCTATTGCAGTTGTTGTAAGAGAACGAAATTTTGATTATGTTAACATTTTAATTTTCTTAACATAAAAATAGAGATTATTACTTTCATTAATTCATGCAAATCCTGACTTCAATGTTGAATCCATGGATAAATTTGGAACCAGGCAAAGTTTGGCATACCTATGGTGCGATTCTTTGGATAAAAATCCACTGATATAATCAAGTTCTCCATGAACCTTGATACCCTAGCTACATTGTAAAAATCCATAATTTTTTCCCATATCCTACAAAAATTCGATGCCCTCGTTAACAAAACATGTTGTAGTTGATTTTGTTGGTAAATTTCATGTTTTGGAACATCACGGGGTTCCTAAAAATAACTCTTAATCTTTGAAATTATAAATAAATTTGAAATCACACTCATACCTATAGCCTTGAATGCGTTGGAGTCGCGACACAATCTGGCGAAAAATTCACGATTTTGGGGATCTTTTTGAATTACTGTAACTCACGATTCATGGGGAGCTTGCTTGATGAATCCTTATCTTATGCATGAGAGAATAAATTGCTAGAAGAAACATAATTCTCTTTGTTAGAGGCAACATATCGCTCCTTCTCTAAGACTTTATTAAACTACAGGGGTTTCGATGATCTTAAGACTTATGTTTGTCGACAAATAAAATGTATTGATGGTATAAAATTCTAGTGGCTATTGTAATGTAATATCACCAAGGGCTTCCAACTTATTTCTCCTCTCATTTTTCCTGGTAATTCAAATCATAATCAATAGTGTTAATATATCCTTCTATTGTTATCATTTGCACTCTAAATAAGTCCTGTACTTTTCACTCATTTCATAAAATTGTAATTTTTGCAATATTTTATGAGCTTTATACTTGAAATGATTTCTGGAACAGCCTTATACCTCATATGTAGATTTAAAAATATATATTCCCTTCAATTTTTTATTTTTCAAATGTTTTCTTTTCCTTATGCATTCAAATTTACAAAATATTTGTTGCTTTCTTGTAGTCATTCCATAGAGCTTTTAAGAACACATTTCATTGAATGCTTTAAGGAAGTCTTTCATACATATATTCTCTTGAAAATTTGTAGGTTTACAACCATACAAATTTTCAAAAGGTATGAAATTGCCACTGTTTGTAATTATTTTCAAGAACAAATCTTAACCTTATTACTCCTATTTTTAGACTTAAAACAAAGCTTCACCTTATTACTTCCTTTTTTTGCTAGGTTTTTGATAAAAACTATAAGCTTTCTTAGGAAGTGTACATGATAGATTAAATGATATAAAGTGGATAGGGATAAAATAAGAAAGATGTATAGTAGATAGGGATAATATAGGTGGATTTTTTGAGGTTATGGATTGAGGGGTTTATGTGAAAAAGTAAGATGTCTTGATCATTTAAACTTGTTCTTACTTCTCCTCTATGTGATTCTCTTTCATCATTGTCTGCTTTTGCTTTTCTTTCTCTGTCTTGATTTCTTCTTCTTTCCAATTCTCTCTCGTGTTCTTGTTTTTCTCTTCTCTCATATTCTTGTCTCTCTACATCTGACATTTTAAGTAAGGTTTCTTCAACCAAATAAGATTCCCCCTTTGATATTTCACTAAGAATATGGGGTTGTTTGTCTTCAATTTTTTCTAGTTCTTCGAGGATAGGTTGAGCAATTTGTTTCCTTGTTTCTTTTTGTTTGAGTTTTCCTACAAAATATGTTTATGCTTGTATTACACCACAACAGTAAATAGAAAGTCTACAATAGTGGGTCAAGTCTACATTTCCTAGTCCTTGATGAATAATTACCACTTTTCATATATGTCCTTTACTAACATTATGATTATATAGAGGCTACATAATAGAAGGGATTATAAATCCTATTCAAGTCCTTTTAGTTTCTAAGTGTTTGTGAGAAGACATTTAGTGCTGATGAAACATTTACATAATCATTCTATAGTAATAACACTCCATAGCCATTAAAAAAATCATTTACAACTCATTAGAAGATCTATCACTATCAACCATTCATCAACGTTTAGGAAAACTTAGACCTTTTCAACCTCATAAAATATTTCCAAAATAAACATTACTAGTAATTAATCAATAAACTATTAATGTAAAGAAAATTGGTCAATGCAGTATGTAATGAGCTTAAAAGAGGCAATGTCCTAGGTTTTTGGAGAGAGAATATTGCCTTAAAAGATGAAAAACTAGATCAATTCTAGGGCTCGTCATACTCCCCAACTTGAAGGTTTTCATAGCCTTTATGCAAAAAAAAGAAAGAAAGGAAATGGATAGGACTAATAGTTATCATCTCTTGAATACCCTCCTACTATTGAATGCTACCTTGACTAGATATTGTAGAATTTTCATGTGGTTCTACAATTGTGGCTTCATTTTATATGTCTTCCCTTATTTATTTCCTTGCTTCTTATTTTGTTCCCTTCCTTTCCTTTTCATATGAACATGAATTTAAAAAGAGTTGTCGAGTGTCTCTTACCACATTGATTGTGAGGGGTACTAACTTCACTTATTGTGATATATTGATCTCAATAGCCCTCTTTGATATTATGCATTCCTCTCTAAAGCCATAATAAGCCATTGTTCTTTTAGGTACAAGGCATAGACTCTTGCAGTTGGTTTACAAGATCTTATTAACATACTCTATAACATCTTCACACATGGAAATTTCTCTGAACACGTGTTTATTATTCTCTCCAGTCTTTTGTAGTTGCTTAACCATCTCAATTTCTAGCTCAACATTCTCATTCAATATCGATTCTAAAGTACAAGAATATTTGAAAGAGGTAGGAGAAAAAATTTCATCCATGACTTAATTACTTGTTGGTGCTTTTGAATAGAAATGATGCTCTCTCCTCATGCTTAAGATTTAGTTTTCCACATAGTTGTTTCACCCTCAACAATCTATAGTTCCTTCATTATCTCTTTAATCTATGAATATTTACATATCATTTCTCTTCGATAATGGGGATCTTGAACCTTGGTGGGGTAATGAAGTCCTCCCATCAAAGAGAATCCTCAACATATATTGGCTCCACATCCTTCATTGAAGAACCCCCTTTAGTAGCTTTAGGAATCTTCATTTTTGGTTCTGCAACAGTCTAGGGAATCATTTTTAGTGTTATAAGATTAGGTAAAATCATAAAAAAATATATGCTAAAACCTAAGAAATTAGAGATTCTAGTTACATCGCCCAGTTGTGATTTTGTGCCCTCGAACCAAATTGTCATTGTGTTCCTAAATAAATCAGGAGGCGAGTTGTAACTTACCATAAAATGAAAATCATGCCTTGTATCGATGAAATGTCATTTATGTTAGACTCCTGGCACCAGATTCCAGCTAGGGGGGGCCTCTCCTGTTATTTCGTTTCCCATAAAAGTGTTTGTTAGAGGATATTTGAAACTAGGGTTTTGCTCAATGAGGCACAATGCAAATCCGACATAGGGGGTTGACTTTCAAAACCCCTATGTCGGGCAATTTTGGGCATTGTTGTCACATGGGCGTTGGCCATATGGACCTATTAGAGCTTATATAACATAGTTATGTCACCCGGTTGTGATTTTGTGCCCCTAGAAAAAATGTCAAGGAAAGGCATAAAATGATTGGTAAACCATTAATAAGACATTTGCATGGATTCATGGCAAGGAATGGCATGGAAAGGCATGAAAAGGAATTTCATGTCAAGGCAAGGCATGCCATGTCAAGGAAAGACATGGAATATCATGCAAGGGAAGGAATGGCATGTCAAGGAAAGGCAAGGTATGGCATGCCAAGGAAAGGCATGGCATGTCAAGGTAAGGAAATGCATGGAAAGGCATGGAATGTCAAGGTAAGGCATGGAATGTCAAGGAAAGACATGAAATTTCAAGGCAATTGAATGCATGGGAAGGAAAGACATTGTAAGTTAAGGGATATCAAGGCATGAAAACACATGAAAAGACATGGCAAGGCAAGACAAGGTATGACATGTCAAGGAAATGCATAACATGTCAAATTAAGGAAATGAACAGAAAGGAATGACAATGCATGGCATGTCAAGGCAAGGCATGTCAATGTAAGTCATGGAATGTCAAGGAAAGGCATGTCAAGACAAGGAATCACATGGCATGTCAAGGAAAGGCATGGCAAGTCAAGCCAAGGCATGGAAAGGAAAGTCAAGGGAATGAATGGCAAGACAAGGTAATGGAATGCAGGGCAAGGAAAGGTAAGAGAATTCATGGAATAGAAAGGAAATAAAAGAGAATGCATGCCATGGAAAGGAAAGGGAACACATGACAAGGAAAGGCATTGTAAGGCAAGTCATGGTAAGGCACGATAATGCCTAGAAAAGCATTGAAAGGTAGGAAAAGGCATGGTATGTCAAGGCAAG
Organism: Picea glauca; assembly: GCA_000966675.3. Classification (NCBI taxonomy): domain Eukaryota; kingdom Viridiplantae; phylum Streptophyta; class Pinopsida; order Pinales; family Pinaceae; genus Picea; species Picea glauca. Next base: position 3,266 of record JZKD02S0814890.1, on the reverse strand, counting down.
GCATGGCATGTAAAGGTAAGAAAATGCATGGGAAGAAATGAAAAGGCATGGCATGTCAATGTAAAACAAGGCATGTCAAAGAAAGGCATGTCAAAGAAAGGCATGTTAATGCAAGGCATGACATGTCAAGGCAAAGCATGTCAAGGCAAGGCATCACATGGCATGTCAAGGGAAGGCATGGGATGTCAAGGCAAGGCATGGGAACAAAAGGAAAGACACATAATGTTAAGGCAAGGCATGGAATGCCAAGGAAAGGAATGACATGCCACAAAAAGGCAAGGCAAGGCATGACATGTGTTGGGTACTTTTGACAGATACTTTTTAGCTTTACTTTTCCTTATTTTTCCATATTCAAACCATTCTCATTCTTCATTCCATCACCATTTTTACATCTAAATGTGTAAAATAATTTTATTTTCTGAAATTTATACAAAAATTAGGCATTAAAGATAAATTGTTAACATAAATTACAGGAAGTTGTAACTTTTGGTAATAGCTCTGTGGTTTATAGACTTGCAAGATAGCTGGGATAATTATGAGACATGTGGCATGATCCTTGATGTACATGGATGGAAAAATACTTGGAAAAATACCTATTCGCTTCCAAAAAGAGGCTCCACACGTGTGAAGTCAATGTTGGTCAAACTCAACCACTTATGCAGAAAAATCCCATGTTTTTGGCAAAAATCAGGGCAGATTTGAGATTTCTTGGGATTTCCTCTAATTTTGTGGATCATGAGGATGGATTTGACCCTCCTAGAGTAAATAATGGATCTTAGGAGTAATTATAGTATTTTTGGTTACATACTTTTTGTATAAATACCCCAAGACAAGGATGGAAAGACATCTCTATTTTTCATTTATAAAATTTTAGACTTGGAGCTTTTGGATCAGACTTGTGCAAGTGTTTTGAATGAGTTCATTTATTAGTTCATGTTGTTAGTAGAATAAGAAAATCATTGGAGGGCCCCCATTTTCATGCTTGTACACCTTTTTCTTCACTATGCATTTCTCAGAATGTTGGTATATTTCTTCGTGTACATTTATTTCTCATATATCTCTTTCATTTTCAGGAAATAATGATCAAGTCATACAAATATTAGTTCATAATGTTATGGCCATACTAGAATAGTTGTTGTTACCTTTTTAAAGCATCATTGTAGCTCATTTTAGTCATTTACTTTATTGTGTTTAGTAAGAATACTTAAGAAATCTAAATTGTTGAAAGATCTTGTGGAACATTACATAATAGTGTCTTGTAAAGGAGTTTAGTGATCTCTTGTCTACAACAATTAAGAATTATTAAGTTATTGTAGGCTTTCTTTGCTTTCAAATTCTTAATGCAAGTATCATTATGAAAGTGTGTTTTAATACTTAATGAACTTGATTGGTGATAGATGTTTTAGAGCACTACAAAAGGACCTCTTGTAAGATCCCTAGCACTTGGTATTATAATAGTCTTAGCGTTATTGCATAATGTTTGAGTATTCCCTTTAGATTTGGGTTGTCACTAGTTTCCATGTGTTATTTTTTTACAAAAGTTGCAAAGTAAGATTCATACAACTTTATCGACGCCTTGATGTGATTTGTTGGTCTTAGCCAAGAGTATCATACATCTTTTACCTTTCCTTAAATACAAGTAGACATCAAATCCATATTAATTTTTCCTAGTTGTTACACATTATTTTCGTCATCTCTATGACTGCTAATGATGTAAACCTATATGCTTCCTTCAGAGGGGTCAGTGGCCCGAGTTCCTAAAGAAAGAAGAGAGAAGAACTTTTCCTGAGAAAAGAAGTTGCATTCTCCTTTGTAAAAACCCTATTAAAGAGGATGTTCGCAAGTTGCTATATAGGCAGGGTGCGAGAATGCCTGATTCTCACAGGTTGCATCATAGATGGGTTTTGAGAGGTTCGCAGGTTTCTCTATAGGCAGGGTGCGACAATGCTTACACGTGGGAAAAACAAGCATTTTCTCGAATCTTCTAGAAGGAGAAACTTCCATGGTGTGGTGGCATCCAAATGGTTTGGATCTTACTCGCTTTCATGATTTAGTGGGATCATCCTAACCACCTCACCTTATCCTCTTCAACTTATAAAAGGAGAGGAGTTCTCATGGAGAAAGGCTAAGTTGGATTTGGCCTGGAATTATTAGCTTGGTTAGAGTGGTTTTGAGTTTTTCCTTTATCAAGATAGATTGTGAATACTATCAGATCTGTGCTCTCAGAATTCTTGGAGTGAAAGTGTGTGGGGAACGAAGGACATTTGGAAGGGACCTTATGACATCAAGTCCATAGTTGTAATCTCTATTTCACATTTAATATGATACAGTAATATGATTCTTTCCTATAAATCTTGTTGTGTTTTATTGTATGATTCCTTGATCACATACATAGGTTTATATTGAGTTTATGTTATTGCTATCACTTTGGTTTTTTGCATTCTTTTGCAGATTCATCATTGTATGAGCGTTGGAATGGAGCTAGGATGGCAATGGCAAGAGGAAGCGACGTTTAAACGGTATGTCACCCATCCCTCTTTAGTTAGTAAATTCAATATCTAAAACTTAAGGAGAATGTCATGTTCTGGTGTGTTTTGTTTTAGATCTAGGTGGATCTAGGGAGGTCAGTTAGTGTCCGCACCTACCGATTTATCCTATAAAAAAATTGGTGACTCCACTGGGGAATGGATTGCTTCCTAGTTATTCTAGTTTCCCTTCCTTTGATTGCTTGTTTTCTGATTTCTAACTCTGTGGGACATCCATACAGACTCTATGGATCGAGAGGTTCACTTAGATTCCCTGTCCTTTTTCAAAAATTTCTTTGATTACATACATTCTCGCACTGTACCTCTCTACAGCCTGCAAAAACCATTGATTTTTGCACCCTGCTATTAGATCCAGTGTGAACTTCTCACACCCTACTAGTGTCTAGCCTACGAGAATACCTAATTCTCGCACTGTACTCTATTGCTAGGCTGCGAACTTGTTTGTAAACTTTTTTAGATTGAGTCTTGTCATCTTTTGATGACCCAGTTTTTCTTTGATCAGCTGGATTGAACTTTTGGAGCCTATATTGATCTGTTTGCAGTCTGCTTGACATTCTTTGAGTTTCTTTTACCCATCTTTGTTTTGTTTGGTTTTGAAGGATTAATCTCTTGCTTTGAGTGTCTTTCAATTACAAAGCATGTGTTTTCTTTAGAATTGTTTAGGGAAAGATCAAATTTCTTCTAAATAGTTCGCTTTAAAAGAAAACTTTTAGTTTGGGT
>JZKD02S0814846.1:0-14480 GCA_000966675.3 Picea glauca | reverse complement strand
GGAAAGCCTAACTTAGTAATGAATCTAGCCTTTGAAACTTTATATTTATGAAGTCAACTAGGATTAAAGTAAGGTGTAAGTTATTTAAGAATTGTAGTGGAATATTGGGACACTAAGGAGTGTTTTAGGAACACTTTTAGGTGGGTGAGGGAAATAGGAAAATTTAATTAATTAATAAATTGATTTTCTCATGCAACTAGGGTATCAAGAGATGTCTCCTCAATTTGAGATTTTTTTGTTTTTTGTTTTATCCGTGAAATTCTGAGATCCTTGGGCCACTTTATTTCTTTCTAATATTCCATTCTCATTATTTAATTATTCTTTCTTTGTGAAAAAATTCCTTTTTGGAAAGATTGCAAGCATAAAAAAAAAAAAATCTAATTCTGAGAACATTGGTTGGGTGTGCCTAGATTTTATATCCCTTGCTTCATTTACTCTGAGATTTATTATCATGGGAAATAAAGTTCTCAGAGTTTCCTATTTTAAAGGTGCTGAGATTTCCAGTATCCCTTTCCTTATTTACAAAGATATTTTATTCTTTTTTCACCGAGTTTTTTTTTTACTACACTGAGATTCTTGTCTTTTTACTACACAGATATAATTACCTTCAGTCTAACCTATTGGTGATATCAGACGGTGTTCTTTTTAAGGTTATTAAACGGTGCCTTCAAATCTGTGCATTTTTATAATTAATTATTGGTGTCTAACCGTGTTTAATTCTTGAGTTGATAAACTTTATGTATATATTGCCCAATTTGATGATGTAAGATATTGTATTATCNAAAAAAAATTCTAATTCTGAGAACATTGGTTGGCTGCACCCAGATTTTATATCCCTTGCTTCATTTACTCTGAGATTTATTATCATGGGAAATAAAGTTCTCAGAGTTTCCTATTTTAGAGGTGCTGAGATTTCCAGTATCCCTTTCATTATTTACAAAGATATTTTATTCTTTTTTCACCGAGTTTTTTTTTTACTACACTGAGATTCTTGTCTTTCAACTACACAGATATAATTACCTTCAGTCTAACCTATTGGCGATATCAGAAGGTGTTATTTTTAAGGTTATTAAACGGTGCCTTCAAATCTGTGCATTTTTATAATTAATTATTGGTATCTAACCGTGTTTAATTCCTCAGTTCATAAACTTTATGTATATATTGCCCAATTTGATTATGTAAGAAATTGTATTATCGTTGGGGTTTGCATAGCCCAGTAAACCTTCTAATTGGAGAAATATGTTAATTAATTATATTGGTTGTAATTGATGAACATCATGTTAAGCTAATGACTGCATGAATGGCATAATGGTTATCTTCTTAATATGGTTATTTGTTTATGTTAGTGATCTAATAATAATTACTTGTTATTGTTAGTGATCTAAGAATGTTTAATTGTTATGTTAGTGAATTAATTGTGTTAATTGTGTAATTACCAACTTNTTAGTAATGAATCTAGCCTTGGAAACTTTCTATTTATGAACTCAACTAGGATTAAAGTAAGGCGTAAGTTATTTAAGAATTGTAGTGGAATATTGGGGCACTGAGGAGTGTTTTAGGAATGCTTTTAGGCGGGTGAGAGAAATAGGAAAATTTAATTAATTAATAAATTGATTTTCTCTTGCAACTAGGGTATCGAGAGACGTCTCCTCAATCTGAGATTTTTTTTTTTTTTTTTTTTTCCGTGAAATTCTGTGATCCTTTGGCCACTTTATTTCTTTCTAATATTCCATTCTCATTATTTAATTATTCTTTGTTTGTAAAAAAATTCCTTTTTGGATAGATTGCAAACATAAAAAATAAAAAATCTAGTTCTGAGAACATTGGTTGGGTGCGCCCAGATTTTATATCCCTTGCTTCATTTACTCTGAGATTTATTATCATGCGAAATAAAGTTCTCAGAGTTTCCTATTTTAAAGGTGCTAATATTTCTAGTATCCCTTTCCTTATTTACAAAGATATTTTATTCTTTTTTCACCGAGTTTTTTTTTACTACACTGAGATTCTTGTATTTTTACTACACAGATATAATTACCTTCAGTCTAACCTATTGGTGATATCAGACGTTGTTCTTTTTAAGGTTATTAAATGGTGCCTTCAAATCTGTGCATTTTTATAATTAATTATTGGTATCTAATCGTGTTTAATTCCTCAGTTGATAAACTTTATGTATATATTGCCCAATTTGATGATGTAAGATATTGTATTATCATTGGGGTTTGCATAGCCCAGTAAACCTTCTAATTGGAGAAATATGTTAATTAATTATATTGGTTGTAATTGATGAACATCATGTTAAGCTAATGACCGCATGAATGGCATAATGRTTATCTTCTTAATACGRTTATTTRTTTATGTTAGTGATMTAATAATAATTACTTGTTATTGTTAGTGATCTAAGAATGTTTAATTGTTATGTTAGTGAATTAATTGTGTTAATTGTGTAATTACCAACTTATTGTTTAAATAGTTGGCCATCAACTTACATGGTTCCATTTCAACTATGATTACAATAGTTATATAATAGTTTAAGCATGAGTAATTGTTTAATAGTTTANACACATCTATTTTATTTTAAATAATATTATTTGTTTAGAAAAAGAAAAACGTTTTTGGCTCAAAATGAAAAGAAACATGTTTTCACAATAGACAATGTATATTACTGCAAAGTAAAAGAAAATCAAATGTTGTAACATCCAGCTCTTGCACACACTGAGCAGACTTATTCTTTGAGGACACTTGCGTGCAAGTGATCTAGGTCAATATACTATTGGTTGTTGTGATTATGACTATGAGATATTTTGGATTTGATGATATGTTATTTTTTTTGTATTTACATCAACAAGTGCTATTGACTGGGTTCTCCTAAGTGTGCACGACTCTGGATGTTAGAGGATGTCGTGGCATAGATTAAACTCCTTGGACTCGGGATTGAGTTAGTGAGTGGACTGTTAGTATTTCAATGTTGTTGATGTGGCATATGTACATATGATTAGATATTATGATGTTGATTGTTATTGTTGACATGTTTCATTGATGGATCCAAGCTGGCGATAGATTGACGACCAGACTCACATTTGGAGTAAAGAGGTCGCATACAAAAACAAGAGACATTGAGGAAGAGGTGTGGCAACAACCCCGCCATAGCCTACTAGCACTCACATCGTGTTTCGATCTGTAGGTTAACGATTATCTAGTTCGAGAAGACCCACAATGTTGTCAGGGAAGACTGTGACAATCACTCACAATGATTGTAAGGGGCACACAATCAGGTAGGGTCCTTATTCTTTAGAGGCCCTTAGTCTCCCACAAGATCACCTGACAGAGTATTGACTCCAAGGATTTGACATCTACTGAATTCAGTCAAGAGGCGAGTGGCACCCTTGGAACACTTAGTGCATCTTGAAGGGCATGTTACGTAACTAAAACGGAAAGTGGTGAGTGGCACCCTTGGATCATGTAGTGCATACTAAAGGGCAGGTCGTGATTTTAACTATGGTAAGTTAATAAACCTAGTGCCTAGAAACTATGCCTCCTTAGGACTTGGTAGGCCTTAAAATGAATGATGTGATGAGTAATGATTAATAACAAATTTTCCCTTAAGAAATGGTACCAAGCCCAATGAATTTAAAACCTAGGTCTAAGTAGATCCTCTGAACATAAAAAAAAAAACTAATTATACATATAACAAGAAGGGGGTAAATAAAATTCAATCTTTGTTAATTAAAGTAAAAATTTTAGTCAAGGTTTAATTATTAAAAAGGGGTAAATGGTTGTTTCTATAAACTTGTTAATTCTTAAGTTAGTTAAAAAAGAGGAAACTTAAAGAAAAAGGGAAACTTAAAAAAAGGGGGGGGGGGGATTAAAGAAAAAGGGGGAAAGCCTAACTTAGTAATGAATCTAGCCTTKGAAACTTTMTATTTATGAACTCAACTARGATTAAAGTAAGGCGTAAGTTATTTAAGAATTGTAGTGGAATATTGGGACACTGAGGAGTGTTTTAGGAAGGCTTTTAGGTGGGTGAGGGAAATAGGAAAATTTAATTAATTAATAAATTGATTTTCTCATGCAACTAGGGTATCGAGAGACGTCCCCTCAATTTGAGATATTTTTTTTTTTTTTATCTTTGAAATTCTAAGATCCTTGGGCCACTTTATTTCTTTCTAATATTCCATTCTCATTATTTAATTATTGTTTGTTCGTGAAAAAATTCCTTTTTGGACAGATTGCAAGCATAAAAAAAAAATTATAATTCTGAGAACATTGGTTGGGTGCACCCAGATTTTATATCCCTTGCTTCATTTACTCTGAGATTTATTATCATGGGAAATAAAGTTCTCAGAGTTTCCTATTTTAGAGGTGCTGATATTTCCAGTATCCCTTTCATTTTTTACAAAGATATTTTATTCTTTTTTCACTGAGTTTTTTTTTTACTACACTGAGATTCTTGTCTTTCAACTACACAGATATAATTACCTTCAGTCTAACCTATTGGCGATATCAGAAGGTGTTCTTTTTAAGGTTATTAAACGGTGCCTTCAAATCTGTGCATTTTTATAATTAATTATTGATATCTAACCGTGTTTAATTCCTCAGTTGATAAACTTTATGTATATATTGCCCAATTTGATGATGTAAGAAATTGTATTATCGTTGGGGTTTGCATAGCCCAGTAAACCTTCTAATTGGATAAATATGTTAATTAATTATATTGGTTGTAATTGATGAACATCATGTTAAGCTAATGACTGCATGAATGGCATAATGGTTATCTTCTTAATACGGTTATTTGTTTATGTTAGTGATCTAATAATAATTACTTGTTATTGTTAGTGATCTAAGAATGTTTAATTGTTATGTTAGTGAATTAATTGTGTTAATTGTGTAATTACCAACTTATTGTTTAAATAGTTGGGCATCAACTTACATGGTTCCATTTCAACTATGATTACAATAGTTATATAATAGTTTAAGCATGAGTAACTGTTTAATAGTTTAACAGTTTGCATTTGGTTATTAAGTTAAGTTTCAATTGTTATATAATAGTTTTATTGTGGAATAATCGTATGGAAATTATCTTTTCTAATAGATTAACTGTTTTGATCAGTTTATTAAGTTTAATTGTTATTGAGTTTAACGTTTGTAATAGATTTTAATTTCCATTACAACAGGGAATTAATAGGACTTGTTGAATTCATTAATGTTGTTAATGGAACCCTTATGTGATAGATTGTGATTAGAATTATGAATTGCCTTTTGTAGTAAATGTTGTGAAGGGTTCCCCCGGATGGGGTGTTAGTGCGCGATACGCGGCAGCATTCGGAGGAGAATGACGGGATCTACGACGTGGGGGCACATGAACAGCTTGTGCCTCCCCCCGAAGCTTAAATGCTCCGTAACTCGACTGCAAATGCGTTTTAATGCATCATTTAACGCTGCATTCGGCTCTCATATTTGGCAGTTGATGGTTATGTTTAGTGTTTTTTTCCGCTGGTTGCTAGAAGAGCGAGCTCTGCTCTGGCACCAGATTTCCCTCGGCTTTGTCTACTCAATTCTCCTGCACCATCCCACCGGTGATCACAGGAGTCCCAGCACCATGCCGCGCATCCGGGGACGTCCAAGGCGTGGCTCTGCATGGAAGCCTCACCGTCCCTCCAGGTCACGATCTGTTTCTTCTCCTTCGAGCACCTCCCTGCGCAGTCATTCATCCCGCAGCTCTTCTGGCCACTTGTCTTCCACCACGCGAAGCATGGAGTCTGCTCATTCCCCCTCGTGGGCGCTGGTTCCCTTTGCTGCTTCCCGGCCACCAAGTGACTCTCCCATGCCTCCACTGCACTCTGAGCCGAATCATCACCAGACTTCTCGAGGCGCTGGACCCCTTCCCCGGGACGCCTCCACTCCAGCGCAGCTTTGGGACAGCCTAGCGGTCTTATATGAATTGGTGTTCGGCATTCGTCAGAGCGTAGACGACCTCAACTTCCGCCTTCAGGAAGCGAACGAAAAGATCGATCTCTTCCTCAGTACTCTCGCCTCCCTGCAAGATTCCCTGTCCCCGCGACAGCAAGAGGACTCTCCAGTCCAGGACCCGAGAGCACCCCCGGAAGATTTAGCTATGGGCGCAGAGAAGGAAAYAGATAAAGGCGCAACCTCTGGCAGTAAAGYGGCTAACACAGTGGMAGAAGGGGRAGGCRACATGAATTGGGYCGACCAGGTCGCTTCCATAGRGGAGGAGCCATTGACAGACGACATCCARACCATGAGGCCCGAATACTCTCCGTATGTCTAGTTTTCAAGTTAAGCTTGCAGATGACTGTTTATATTGTCAATTCCCTGTTAGTTTTTGTCAAGAATGAAGACACAAGTAGTATAAACTCTATAGGCTTTAGAATAATGGAACAACTTGATACTTATGAGCTTAGGGACTGGTTTCCCCTCTGTTGGGGCAGTCCCTTATCTCATTATGCTCATCATGTACTTTGTTTTGCTTCCTGGCTCATGAGAGCTTTTTAATATTAGATAGTATACTTACTTACAAAAAAAAAAAAAAATGCTGTGAAGGGTTTGTAAATGAATGGAAGGTAAATGTTTTCTTGATGATGGATAAGTTCCCTTACTTTAGGATGGTGATTGGTTACTAATGTTTGGAAGGGAGTCACCCTGTGTCTCATTAAACTATTTGATTGAGTTCCTTGTTTATAATTTTCTTTTTATGTCGACTACTTAAGTTGGTACCTTGGGCGCATTGGATTGCATCTCGATTAAAGGTTTAGAATTGTTGTGTTGCGCCTTAGTTGCTATCTCTGTTCTCGCATCATGGCAACATGATTCCTTATGACTGGATCTTGGCATGCAATGATCAATGAGTGTGTATGACAACCGGGCCTTGGGGCATGTGCCTCTCGATGGCATTGATGTCAATTATTGAAGTCAATGTTTTGTAATTTGCATTGTAATGCATGATTGACTTGTTCTCTCCCATCGTGGAGGTTCATAGTACATGTGTCATTGTTATGTTGGTTGTACCTGAATGATCTTTTGTTGTATTTTGTCTTAGTCATCTAGACTTGTTGTGTCAGGTGGGATGTAGAGACCTTCTTGTTCCTCAGAAAAATCGCTAGCCTTGAGACATTAAATGGTCAAAATCGATGGGAACCTAGGCTTGAGCGTTGCTTATGTGTCATGGAGGTCCTAGCCATTAGATGGTAGGACATATGTTTAGTCATTTTTATTTTTCATCGCATTGAATATAGTATGTTTCTTCCCGTTACATGATGTGTTAGTATGCTAGGTTGTTATGTTCTTTGTTACGTTATTTTCATGCCTTGTGTTCGTTGTTGTGTTGTGATGTTTGAATGTATGGTCATTATTACTTTCCCACACACAAAAAAAAATGTACGGGTTTTGCATCACATGTTGTTGTAACGACGATGGTCGTTACATATGGTATCAGAGCTGATTCAACCCGTGACATGGGGATCACTACGACTTTCTTTGATTCTCTATTTGATTATAATGTCGCTAATTAAATTGATGTTCATTCATGCAAGTAATCATGGTTAGAGGACATCGTGAAGGAAAACAACGGGGTGCTAGCAGAAGAGACGTGACACCCCCAGTAGCAACCATGCCCAAGGGGTCTAACCCCTAGGGAGATGAATAGGTTGTCAGGTAGGAACATATAGTTGTGGGTGATGTGGTTCAGTTGATGAGGTCCTTTGAGAGGATGTATGATTCACTTACCAGTTGTTTGGATAGAGATGAGGCCATGGTGAAAGCACCTCCTGAGGGTCTACCACACACCCCGGTTGGTACTAGTAGAATTCACTGTAAACTTAAGAAGGTCAAGTTTTCGGATTTCTTTGGTGCCCCGGATGGCGTAGCCACCGAGGCATGGTTGGAGGATATGGAGATCTGCTTTTCAATTTGAAACTATACCTCTAACATGAAGGTCCACATGATGATATTTCAACTGAAGGGGAGTGCTCTTCTATGGTGGAAGACACTCCTGCCACAATTGAACATGGCCATCGAAGACATTTCATGGGAAATGTTTGAGGAACAGTTCCAGGAGAGGCATTTATCTGAGGAATTCATTGAGTGCCAACTCAACGAGTTCAACACCTTTTGCAGGGTGGTCGTATGGTGCCCAAGTACGAGGCCCACTTCATGGAGCTTCTTCGGTATGCTCCGCACCTGAATACCTAGAAAATTAAGGTCAACAAGTTTGTGTTTGGCCTCAATGTCAACATTCATTCAGAAGTGAGGATTATCATTTATAAGGCCCTCATAGTGGAGGAGGATCTTATCAGCGAGGGTCAGAGAAGGACTCCAGCGAGACTAGTGGAAAAGGTGTCATCTGGTGCGCAACAACATCAGACACCAGCTAGGAATGCACCAGGGTATTGAGGCACTCTGAGAGGATCCACCTTCACTACACCTCAACAACCAACGCCTCAGCATCAGACTCCTTATCAAGTACCACAACACCAACAACAACATTGACCGTAGGAGAAACAGTTTAGGCTTGTACAACAGAACAAATAAGGGTTCCAGGCCGGGGGCCTGTCAGCTTCTACTTCAGGTACCGGGAGTACTGGACCGAAGAAAGAGTGATAGACATGTGGAGAGCCACATTACTAGCGTGACTACCCAATTAAGATGACCATAGAATCTGAATTAGTCAGACCCACTACTGCGGGAGACTTGGGCAATGCCCATCAAATTCATGCAACGGTGAATAACCACCAGGCAGAGAACAAGTCAACTGTGCTTGAGATTTCAGTTACCATCATTGAACAGACCCTTAGTATTTTGATATATCCAGGTGCTACAGAGAGTTTTGATTTTGGTACAATGCTAAAAATAATTAAGGTAAAGGAAATCGAATAGGACGAGTTTAGCTTTGTAGAAATGGCTTCAGGAGCCAAACAACAGGTTGGAGGGAAGGTAACGAGTTGTAGCTTTAACCTCGAAGATTTTGTCACAAGGGAAAACCTATACATCATGATATTACGGTCTTATGACATCATGATCAGTATGGACTGGTTGGAATCACATGAGGCGATACTCAATTGTAAGACGAAATGGTTGAGCTTGCTCAATGACAAGGGACAGAGAAATGTGATTGTAGGTCAGAACCAGGGAGTCTCCCTAAGTTTCATCGCTTCCCTATATATACAGAAGAGAATGCGCAAAGGATGCAAGATGTATGTTATCCTTGCATTAAATGAAAAGAGCAGGGGGAAAGGCCTAGAAAACCTTCTGGTAGTACGAGAGTTTGTGGATGTCTTCCTAGAAAAGTTTCCAGGATTGCCTCTTGAGAGGGAATTGGAATCTACCATCGAACTAAAACTGAGAATTAAACTGATAGCAAGAACACCTTATCAGATGTCGACCCCTATGTTACAGTAGTTGAAAATGCAACTGAAGGAGTTGTTGGACCTAGGACATATAAGTCCAATTGTGTCACTGTGGGGTGTGCCCATTATTTTCATATGGAAGAAGGATGGGTCCTGGAGACTTTGCATTAAATACTGTGAATTGAACAAGGCAACGATCAATAATCAATATTTGTTGCCAACGATTGATAATCTGTTTGATTAGATGAAAGGCGCGATGGTGTTTTCAAATATGGACTTGAGATCAGGGTATCACCTGTTGTGGATTAAGGAGAATGCCATCCCTTAGACCTCCTTTAAGAGGAGGTTTGGGCATTACAATTTTACTTTTATATCGTTTGGACTGACAAACACCCCAGGGATATTTATGAGTTTTATGAATGGGGTGTTCTGCGAATACTTGGACAAATTCGTCCAAGTGTTTATTGACGATATTTTGATTTACTCTTGGATGATGGATGATCATAATGAGAACTTGTGCTTGGTACTACAGTGTCTACGAGAGAACAAATTGTATGGGAAACTGTCTAAATGCGTGTTTTATCAATCAAAGATTCACTACTTAGGGCATGTCATCTCNGGTGATCTAATTGTATACAACTTATGTTTTTCTTTAAAGATGATTAGATGGTAGACCCATTGTTGATAAACCAATCAAATTTAAATTCAGTAAACTTAAGCATCATCGATTAACAGGTCGAGTGAGATAATCATTTAAAAGGTAAAATTTGTATTGTGAAATTCCATGGGAGATAGTTATAATCTTAAATCACATAGTGTCTAGGTCTCTTAAATCGGTTATGTTGTGGGAAAACTCAAATCGAGGGTGACTAGTGGAGTTCAATAAAGGACATTTTCTGATGTTATTAACAATGGACTAAATTGGGCTATCATACATTGTCTTTGTAAATTCGCACTTCAAGTTTTTTCTTCACCCATATAAATTCAGTATACTATAAAGCGAATGATTTTAAATAAGTAATTTAAAATGGCTTTAAAATCAAGCGACGGGATTGTTCAAGATAGTGGAGACTTCATTTATCAATGCCCCTTTGTCGTTGCTTCAATGAATCAGTCGATGCATTCTCCTCCTTCCACCTGTAATTGGCTAGAAATGAAATAAGTATTCCACCCAATGTCAGTGTTGTGTTATCAAAGAAGATGGAAGGAGCGAAATTAATATCCTAGAAAACGGAAAGCGTCGGGATATGATGGTAAATGGTTGGAATGAAATTTATTAATCATTATCAAACCTTTTTCTTGGGCCAGTGGAAGTTCCCCTCGTCTGCTCACTCTGAGATTGTTTTTTATTTTTTTTTATCTGTGAAATTCTGAGATCCTTCGGCCACTTTATTTTTTTCTAATCTGCCATTCTTGTTATTTAATTATTCTTTGTTTGTGAAAAGTTTCCTTTTCCGACATATTGCAAGTTTAAATTTGTTTTTACTAATTCCAAGAACATTGGTTGGGTGCGCCCATATTTTATATCCCTTGCTTCATTTACTCCGAGATTTATTATCTTGGGAAATTAAGTTCTCGGAGTTTCTTGTTTTAAAGGTGTCAAGATTCCCTGTATCCCTTTCCTTATTTACACAGAGATTTTATTTTTTTTCACCGAGCTTTTTTTTCCTACACCTAGATCCTTGTCCTTTTACTACAGAGATATAATTATCTTCAGTATAACCTACTCATGATAGTAGACGATGTAATTTTTAAGGTTATTAAACGATGCCTTAAAATCTGTGCGTTTTTATAATTAATTATAGGTATCTAACTGTGTTTAAATCTTGGGTTGTTAAACTTTATGTATATATTTCCCAATTTGATGATGTAGGTTACTGTATTATCATTGGGGTTTGAATAGGCCAGTAAAATTTCTAATTGGAGGATTGTGTTAGTTAATTATATTAGTTGTAATTCATGAAAAACATGTTAAGCTAACGACTGCATGAATGGTAGAATGGTTATAAGCTTAATAAGGTTATTTGTTTATGTTAATGATCTAATAATAATTACTTGTTATTGTTAGTGATCTAAAATTGTTTAATTGTTATGTTAGTGAATTAATTATGTTAATTGTGTAATTACCATCTTATTGTTTAAATAGTTGGGCATAAACTTACATGGTTCCATCTTAACTATGATTACAATAGTTATATAACAGTTTAATCATGAGTAACCATTTAATAGTTTGCATCTGCTTATTAAGCTTTGTTTCAATAGTTATATAACAATTTTATTGTGGAATAATCATATGGAAATTATCCTTTCTAAAAGATTGATTGTTTTCATGAGTTTATTAAGTTGAATTGTGTTTGAGTTTAGCACTTGTAATATCTTTTAATTTCCATTAAAACAAGGAATTAATAGGACTTGTTAAATTCACTAATGTTGTTAATGGAACGCTTATTTGTGATTATAATTATGAGTTGACTTTTTTAGTAAATGTTGTGAAGGGGGTGTAAATGAATGGAAGGTAAATGTTTGCTTGATGATAGATAGGTGGCCTTACTTTAAGATGGTGATTGGTTACTAATTTGTGGAAGGTAGTCACCTAGTGTCTCATTAAACTTGTTGATTGAGTGCCTTGTTTATAATTCTTGTTTTATGTCGAATGCTTAAGTTGGTACCTTGGGCACATTGGATTGTCTCTCGATTAAAGGTTTAGACTTGTTGTGTTGCGTGTTAGTTGCTATCGCTGTTGTCGCATCATGGCAACATGATTCCTTATGACTGGATCTTGGCGCACAATAATAATTGAGTGTGTATGAAAACCAAGCCTTCAGGCATGTGCCTCCCGATGGCATTGATGTCGATTATTGAATTCAAGTTTTTGTAATTTGTGTTGTAATGCATGATTGACTTGTTCTCACCCGCCATGGATGTTCGTAGTACATGTGTTGTTTTTATGCTTGGTGCACCTGAATGATCTTTTGTTGTCTTTTAGCTTAGTCATTTGGACTTGTTGTGTCTAGTGGGATGTAGACACCTCCTTGTTCCTCAGAAAGTCGTTAGCCTTGAGACCTTAAATGGTCAAAATCGATGGGAACCTGGGCCTGAGCATTGCTTATGTGTTCTGGAGGTCCTAACCATTACAGGGTAAGAAGGGCGGGTAGTCATTTTTATTTTATGTTTGATTGAATGACGTATGTTGCTTCCCGCTGCATGATGTGCTAGTGTGCTACGTTGTTATGTTATTTTTTGCATGATTTGCATGTGTTATGTTCATCGTCGTGTGTTGTGATGTTTGAATGTATGATCGTTATTACTTTCCCACACAAAAGAAAAATGTATGGGTTTTGCATCACATGTTGTCGTAACGACTGGGGTCGTTACAAATGTTTAGCCTCAAACTAAACCAAAATCAAAATTATGCTTGTAGAGCTCGTAAGCACAAACCATTTCAACACAAAATATGGTGTATTCATAAATATTGTAAAGGATTAAAGAAAAACCTATGGTTTAAAACAATATAATGAGGTATTATCATTAGATCATCATTTCAAGAAATAACATGGAAATCATAGCATCACCACCTAAGCTCTCTAACAAGATGAAGGGAATCTAAACTCAGCGTTATCACCCATCTAATTCTCTCCACATCGTTTTCTTAAGGATGGTTCTTAACCTACAAAGAAGGCACATGGGTATTCACCAGAATCCAAACCACGATACCTGGTTATCAGTGGCCATTGAATTTGACTTTGCACCAAGGGTTTCAATAGAGCCTGCATAGAATATGTGGCCAAATATTGTTAGACACATTGGAATAATATTCGACTTTGCACCAAGGGTTTGAATAGAGCCTGCATAGAATCTGTGGCCAAATATTGTTAGACACATTGGAAGGAATAATATTCAGGAACAAAACTTAAGGCTGCATACTGTAAATAAAATCGCTCCTTATCTTAGTAATATAATCGACAATGAGCATGTTGTTGTGGAAATTTGAATGGACAACGAGCATGCTCTTTGGGCAAGTCGTTATCTCCAACGAGCATATCGTTGCATACAAACGACATTTACAAATTAGTTTTCAAGTTAGATAAATACCAGAACAAGAAACCAGAGATGAGTTTTAAACTATCCAACCCTTAATAGAAGATGAGTAAGCTATCACCTGCAAATATTTGGCATTCATTATAGCTCGGGTTGAGTCAGCCATGCAAACACAAAAGAGAAACAACAAAACCCTATGTCATCCAAAGGAATTGATTCAATGAAAATATGATAGAATCGATTACCATGCCACACTTAAGGCTTCGTGTACTGTTAGAGTGAGACAGATAGAAAAATTAATGGCGCCAAGGCGTGGTCTACCCGGACCCTTCCCTCGTGGATAACCATTAACCTAGCTATTGTGTAAACCTAAGTCTATTTGTGGTTGGTCATTAACAAGTCGACGTTTAACTCAAGTTTTGAAACATATGACGTGATGGGTGTACGTATCCTTGAAGGTGAGAATAGTAAGCAAATAAACGTTGTTATGATATCTGTAGAGACCCTAAGGCCGAAAGACAAAGTAGTTTTAAACATTTTCAAAAGAGGAAGCCTTGATTCGTTCACCTTTTACCAACATAACATGGTTATAATAATATTCTGGGTGAACTATATATATATTTCAACTTAGAGGAGTGAGTTAATAAACATCTCCAAAGTTGATATAAGATTTACTTATGAATAGTTTAAATCATTGATAACTAGTATTTGAAACATCTCCAAAGTTGATATAAGATTTACTTATGAATAGTTTAAATCATTGATAACTAGTATTTGACCTACGGGTCATAATAAAAATTTTAAAGTTCTCAAGAAACACAATACATTAGATTGTAATAGAGAAATTTAATAGAGAAAGTTGCAATACTTTTGAAGAGGAGAAGATCTCTTTTCAGTCAACTAAATTACTTCACAACATTTTCTCATGCTACACAGAACAATGCCTCTCGATGCAATAATATTGAGGGCTTTGCAAAATAGAGATATCCAAATTCGTACCTTTTCATAATTTAGTCACACGTTTTGTCAATATTATAGTTACACTAGCATTATCCTTTCCCCAATGCTAGTTTTGTTTTGTAA
>JZKD02S0814823.1:235840-250366 GCA_000966675.3 Picea glauca | reverse complement strand
ACATCACAATTTTCATCCTCCATTCCAACATCTAATCTGAATCCTAGTATTGGACTTAGGGGAATGGCTCCTCCACATATTCCACTCTAGTTTGGTGGTGCTCATATTCCCCAAACGACTCCTACAGTTGGAAGCCAACTTCCTTTTCACAACAGATCTAATCCTGGTCTTAATGTTCCTTGATGGAGTAATAAACTAGGTGGACAAGCTGCGGCTTATGTTCTGTCCTTTACACCTACCTCCTCCACACCGATTTTGACCAACATGTTTTTCATGATGAATCCACCTCTATCCTGCATATTTCCATCTAGGGGAGGTCAGCTTCATACTTTGGGCAATCCCCAACCTAGAGCTACTCCAAGTGGAGTCAATATTTACAACCCTCATCATAACATTCTTACTAGAATGGTCCCCAACCAACCCCTTCTAAATTAGTTTGGAGGGGGGTTTTACAATCCCAGATAGGGCCATGGTGCATACCAAAACCTTGGATGGGCTGCAATTCCCCAACATCAATCTTTCCTAAGAGATTTGGGCTAGAGTTTGCAACCCTGACTTCCCTTTCTGTCCATGATTAATTTTCCAGAATTGTCAAGATTAATGAATGACCTAGTGCATCATGACCCAACATGGTCCCCTGTCCCCACGAAGCTTCCTTCGGATATTTTGAAATTTGAGGGAAAGACTAGTGAGGATTCTGGTGATCACGTCACTACTTTTCATATTTGGTTCTCTTCCAATTCCCTTAATGATGATTATATTCGTTTAAGATTGTTTCAATGCACCCACACGGGGGTACCAACAAAATGGTACATAGAGCTATTGGGGGTAGTGTACATGAATTTTAATCAGATAGTTTTAGTTTTCTTCAACCACTTCCAATTACCAGTTCGTTATGATGTTGGCATAGAAATTTTGTCGAACCTCCACCAAGAAAAAGCCACCCATATCTCAGATCACATCCAAGAGTGGCGTAGATAGAAGAGGTTAATAAAAGCCTACATTCCTCCAAAGTTCCTATTGGAATGGTTTCTTAAGTCTTTACTTCCTTATATTTCGAAGGATGTTTCTACATCAGGGGTAAAATCTAAAGAAGAATAAATTTTCAAAGTCCAACAGTTAGATCTAATATATGCTCAGTCTGGGATGTTATCCAAAATTCTTCCTGATGCACCGAGGTCGAACTATGACCATAAACAAAAGCGTGGGCCTCATGCCGATGGCATTATAGGCTCTACAAATGTTAAATATACAGACTTGGTGACAAGCTAGTTGAAAGTTTTGTCTCTAAGGCAGTTCATAGGAGGACAAGCTTCATCTATTTCTTCCACTCCCACTTAGTCAGTGGATGTGCATTCTATACAGTCGTCGAACAACCCAAATGGTAACCAGCAATCAGGAGGGAATAAAAGGAAAGGACATGGTAAAAATCGTAAGGGTAGGAGGAATAATAATAATTAACCCAAGGACAAAGTTAACAATGATAAATCAAACAATAATGTTGGTGAGGGAAACAAAGAAAGGAGAAAGGTGAAGTTTCCTAGCAATATTTGTATTCATGATCACCTTACCCACTTGTGCCCCAAACTTGAGGAATTTGAGAGGCTCTTATCTCTATCACCCACTGTGATGAATAACATTTTTTTGCATAATGAACACATAGCCTTGAGCTCCTCCAATGCCGGAAATGTGGCAAGTGGAAATCAAAACCCACCGATGCATGAAGGTGATCGTCTATGCGTAAATATGGTCAGGTCTCAGATTAATGTAGTCATTGGGTCTCGTGATTACAATTCTTCACAAGTTGTTCCAGGTGTACAGTCTCCTCCTCCTCCAGAGACACCTTTACAGATCGAAAAACTAGATCCTCCACCTCGTATTCCAAAAGGAGTACTCAAACGATATACCCACAACCCTAATGCTACAGTTCCCATAACTATCAATTGTTGAATATTTGGGACAAACCCCTTGCATGATGTCGGCTTTGGAGGTACTCAAGATGTGTCCTTCATAGAGGAATTCCTTGTTATCTGCGTTAGAAGCTCTAGACCCTTGTGGCTCTAAGTTTATCAAGTTCAACGTCATGGATGTGAAGCCTTGCTTGCCTTACCACATGGGCCTTAAAACCCATGTCGATTACTCAAAGTATACCATCGAATTTACTGTTATTGATGAAGGCGTTGCAACGTGCGTGATGTCCCTAACCTATTGGAAAGCCATTGGCTCTCCAACCCTCTCTCAATCTCTGACTATGTTAACTGCATTTGATGGTCATTCTTTCCATCCCCATGGTATTCTTCCTACTTTTCTAGTCCAGTTAGGTGGAAATACAATGGAGCTGGATGTCAAGGTGGTTGATGTGCCCCTTGACTATAACTTGTTACTAGGGCGTAACTAGACTTATGCTATGACTGCAATCATATTGTCTATTTTCCATACTTTATATTTTCCTCATGAAGGGAAAATAGTGATGATTTATTACTTGTCCTTTATGCACGCTAGCCCCAATGCATCTGTTGGACCTTCGATCCCCGTGATCAACAATTCTCAGCCGAAAAATGAGGATATTTGTGTCAAAATGTATTCCTCCCTTACGAGTACCTTTGATTTCATGGCCCCAGTTCATCATATCTATGCCATGTCCAGTAGTTATTCTTCATTATTGAGGTCCATTCCTTTTTTCACTTCGTATTTTAATGATCCTTGGACCCTACCTTCCCCGACCATGTCTTGTGAAGGTCAGTCACATATTGGAATGGAAATTCCACTATCGGTGGTAGAGATAGTGTATCAGGTTGTTCTCATCTCTACTGCTAACCCATATTATGTCTCCTTGCTGACGGACGAGGAGGATCCTGTTCTCCGGCCCATATGGGCCACTTCATCATCTTGCTCACATGATTTCCTCGATTATACTTTACCTTCATATGAACCAATATTAGAGGCCATGAATGGTTCTAATAGTCCATGGGATGATATGCATCATCGCTCTTACTTCCTCCCAGAGCTTAGTAGGATCGAATAAGATGATTTTAGATATACCTTGAGTGAGATAGTCGGTCATGTCATAGTTCCACTAGATACGCATGACATTTATGTCAAAGGAAACATGGAGAGTATCTCTCCTACCATCATGATAGACATATCTCGCATTCTTGGTAAAATTGAAAATGTATATATCGATGCAAATTGTTCGCCTGAAGAAATTCAGATCTACACCGAGATCTTCAAATAATTTCGTGATGTATTCGCTTGGTCATATGAAGAGATTCTAGGAATCAACCCTCACATTGTCGAACATGAGATTAAAACATACCCAGATGCTAAGCCTATTCGGAAATGACTTAGAGATGTTAATCCTAGGAAGGCCCGTGCTATTAAGGTACAGGTGGAGAAACTGCTTAATGTGGGTTTTATCTACTCGGTTCCCTAGACTGAATGGGTATCCAATCTTTTTCCCATGAATAAGAAGAAAGGAAACATCTGTGTGTGTATGGATTTTCAAGACCTAAATAAGGCATGTCCTAAAGACAAATTCATGACACCTTTCATTGATCAGATTCTCGATGAGTGTGCGGGAAGTGAGGTTTTTTATTTTATGGATGGATTTCCAGGATACAACCAAATCTAGATTAAACCCGAGGATCAACATAAGATGGAATTTATTTTTCCTTAGGGTACTTTCCCATACTGGAAAATGCCTTTGGGACTTAAAAATGTTGAAGGAACCTTCCAATGAGCCATGACCTTTGATTTTCACGATATCAAGCATATATTCGAATCTTACCTTGATGATATTGCTACTCACTCTTGTAAGAGAGTGGGTCACTCTACCTACCTTCAACTAGTTTTTGAGAGATGTTGATATTATCACATCTGTTTAAACCATCACAAGCACATTTTTTGCATTAGATTGGGTCATCTTTTAGTATTCTTAGTTTATGAGACTGGGATCATGGTGGATCCTTTAAAGGTTGAGGCAATACTTTGATTTCCTCCTCCGCGCAACATTCGTCAGCTTCAAGATTTACAGGGGAAAGATAAATTCTTACGTCGGTTTATAGTAAACTATGCCAATATTACTAAAGGTTTTATGCATCTCTTGAAGAAGAACACTCCGTTTATATGTGTTGAGCGAGCCCAAGAATCCTTAGATTCTCTTAAGAAAACCTTGGTATCAATGTCTCTACTAAATCCTCCAGACTACAGTAGAGATTACTTGCTTTATATCGCCGCGTCCAAAGGGATGGTTGGTATGGTTTTAGTTCAGGAGGATGATGAGCTCCATGATCACGTCATTTATTATCTTTTTCAAAACTTAGTCAGCCCTGAACTCAAGTACTCTCATGTTGAGAAGATAGCCTTGGCCACTGTACACATGGTTCAAATATTATGACACTATATATTTCTTTGCAAAACTACTGTAGTTTCCATTGTCAACCCATTTCAATACGTCCTTACTAGGAATATCATAGGGGGGGGGATATAATAAATGGATTTTCATCTTGCAAGAGTTTGATCTCAATTTTTCTTTGGAAAAATCCAAGAAATCGCTAGTTTTTTCGAGTTAATATCAAACTTCCATCAGTTAGATGAGGACATTATTCATGTCAATTCATTTGCGGATGAACACATTTTCCTTATCTCATCATCGAACCCATGGTATGGAGACATTTTGATATATATTCAAACCTTGAAGTTCCCTCAACATATTTTGAGATATGATCGATGACATATACGATATCAAGCTAAGAAATACCTTATCGTCGGTGACACTTTGCATCGTCGAGGTGTAGATAATATCTTGCATCATTTCTTGACTCACAAAGAGGTTGAGTCTATTCTTAATGACCGTCACAATGGGTATTTTGGTGGTTATCTACCCGGGCTTGCGACAACCCAAAAGGTATTGTGAAATGATTATTTTTGGTTGTCTAATTTTAAAGATTGCGTTGAAGTGGTCAAGAAGTGTCACCCCTTCCAAGTGTTCACTCGAAATATGTGCTCACATCCAACATCTCTTCACCCAGTCATCACCATCGGTTCCTTCACCAACTGGGGGGTGGATTTTTTGGATTTCAACCTAGCTTTGGCTAGGGGGAATCAACATATTATCGTGGTTGTAGACTAATTTACTATGTGGGCAGAGACCATGCCTACAATTAAATTCGATGGTAATATTGCAGCTTTTTTGTGTGCAATCAAATTATAGCTCGGTTCAGAATCCTGAGTGAGATTGTTACTGATCATGGAAGTCACCTTCAAAATGAAATGATGAAAGAGTTAACATTGAAATTGAGGTTTAAATATATCCATTCTTCCCCTTACTATCCCCAGGAAAATGGACAAGGAGAGGTCGTGAACAAGTCTCTCAAGACCATTTTGAGAAAACTGTCAACCCTACGCTCTGGGCATACCGAACCTCAGTTAAGACTTCCACCAGTTTTTCTCCCTTTAAGTTAGTACACGGTGTGGAGTTGATTCTTCCTATTGAATGTGAAATCCCTTCTCTTAGACTGGTAGTTAAGCTCCTACCTGACACTTATGATCTCGAACAACACCTCGTACACCTAGAGAGTCTAGATGAGCAACGTCGAGATGCCTCTACGGCTATTGAAGCGAATAAATGATGTGTCAAGGTCTAGTATGATAAGTCTATATTTCCTTGACAATACACTTTGGGTGACTTGGTCCTCTTGTATGACTAAGACAAAGAACCACTGGGGGTAGGAAAGTTCAACCCCATGTGAAATGATCCTTATATCATGTGATGTGTCTTAGAAAAAGGAGCCTATGAATTAGAACATTATGAAGGGAATATAATGGATGAGCCTAGAAATGGGCTCTACTTGAAAATATATTAAGCTTGAGCCCAAATCTTGGGTGTAACTCTTTGTATACTAGTGTATCTTAGTGTATATATCTTTTCCTTTATGTCATCACCTTGCTTATCATGTTTTCCCTTGGCTGGTAGATGTCAATGGAGTCTTCAGTTTACTTAGGATTTGCAGATGTTTCTAGTAGTCATACACGGAACTCGGATTTCAACCCTTGGGTTGTTTACTCACCCGAGGGTCAACTGGTGTCTTCAGATGGCATTTCTCTAGGGCAATCAATAGATAATGTGGATGAATATAACGTCATTATAAATATTTTACGCGATTCCATTTCACATGGTATTCGTTCTTTAGAAGTTTTCTTGGACTCCCAATTAGTTGAATGACAGTTACCATGTGTGATACCCTACTCTACTCCGACGATTCCTACAGAATGACTTTTGGAACGACATTTTGATTTTATTACTTATAATCACATACCTAGAAGTTCTAATTATGTATCTGATGCATATTCTAATTATATTTTATATTGTCATTTGTGACATAACTAAAGTAAAGAAAACACATTCAACAATGTACACATTGTAATATAAGTAAAGCTGAAGACTAATGTTTTTTATATTTCATTTCTCTAAAAAATATGGTGTTATAGTACAAAATTGGGGCTCACACCTTCAAAATACATATACAACTGATCGATACAATGAACATGACATATACACAAGTGGCACCAGATGTATGTCGTGATAACATACTATGAAATTTTCAAGACGCCGGAAGAGTCGCACCCATGCATGGGCCACACCCACCACCTGCTGCTGCATCGCCTCAAGAAGATCCTCTACCTAAACCATGGGAATCCTATGCATCAAATGAGATAGGATTCCTTGCACATTTTGAAGCACTCTCTCTGCATCTTCTCTCACTGGCTCATCACCCCATTTCCTATACCTGTGTCGTGAGAATCCATCTAGTCATCGCGGACCTATGTATGCAGAACAATTTGTTTTTGTTAAAATACTTGACACCATCCAAAACCATTTTTGTTTTTTATTCTCTTTAAAAACCACAAAAAAATGAAATATATTTGAAAATTGTTTCATACCTATATCTCTGTAGGAAAATCCTGGTGGCAATGGCATGTATGGATCTCCTATGATGTCGATCTTAGCATAAGGGTAGTCATCTAGGGCTATCACTTGTTGGCACCACCATAAGAAGAACTCATCATTATAGGGGATCAGTACCCTAACACCTCCCAATCACCTCATCACCTTGGTCCATCGTGACATGGCTGGATTGAGTGGTCTATGCATAAAAATATCGTCTCTAGGGCTCAATCCTAGAGCCCACTCGAAGGACACCCCTTTAAGCACTTATTCTTTTGAAATGATGCTACACTGAAAGTAGAAAATTGCATCCCTGTTAGGATTGGGCCACATAAGCTATTAAATGAAACATCAAAAACCACATACATTGACAATTTAGAGAGCTCTTGAGGAATCTCTCCAATCAAATTTTGTTTCGCCGAGTCCAACTATTCTAGAGTAGATATATCACTGAGTGATGTAGGTATCTTCCCTTCCAATTGGTTCTTAGATAAATTCAACAACCACAGGCTACTTAGACTCCATATGCTTGTAGGGATTGCTCCTGTAAAATTATTGCTTGACAAGTCAATTATTGTGTTTGTTGCAATCACATATGTGAGAGTATAGTCAATTCTTTTAATGATAATTGTTATAGCAGGATTTGCCTCACCCCATACAACTTGCTCAGAAGGCCTTTTTCATTTACCTATGCAGACTTGAAGTCCCTTTTTGCAATTCCCAGAGATAAAAATCATATTTTTCCACATATGCATGCCCTATCAACTATACAGCATGTGCATACGCAGGTTGCACCATTACAACCCGTGTACATTAGTTTTTGTGCCCAAAATTAAAAAATGGTGTTAAGTTTCCATGTCACATCATGAGATCCATGATCCTTCACCTTCCATATACTAGAAACGTTATGACTCGACCCTTCAGTTCCATTTGAAGGCTATAAATGGGCCATATCCATGGCGATGGAAGAGAGAAAGAATTCAACTTTGAGAGAAAAGTTACTCTGGAGAAATTATTCACTTCATATTGAGTCTGCATCCCTTTGTCCTTTTAAGTCTAAACACATTCTTCAACCCCCAAGCTCTTCCCTCTTTGATGGAGAACCTCATTGTCTCTCTTATATGAGATTTCCTTTGGTGGAGGATTGAAGTGGTGGAGGCCTAGCTGGAAGGGACTTGGTTTCTCGGTTATGAGACGTGCCAACATAGAATTTTTCCATTCATACACTTCTGTTGATCATATTTTAATAGAAATACTCTTTTCTCGTCCAATAAATGTCTTGCAAATATTTAAATTGTTATTCCATGGGAATATTTGTTATGAATATTGATGGATTATGCTATTATATGTGCTAATTATATATATTATCACCGTATTCTTGTGTATCTTATTTGTTGAGGACAAGTTGCAGGTATATAGCTTTGAGTTGAGTGCTCAACGGTGGTCTTCTTTGAACGTCCGAATGAGGTAGGCTATGTATCTTGTCTTGTTATAATCTTTGTTTATAAAACATACTTGAGACTAGAGTTGATTTCTGCAGTCATTCCGTCAGTTGTGGTTTACCCCATGCCATAGAGTGATTTTCCTCATAACAGAATTGGTGACCATACTGGGGAAAAAAATTTCTTTTGGGGGTTTGGAGTGTTTTTCTCCATTGATTTCTCTCAGTTAGCTTGAGTTTTATTGTCGTCTAATTGCTTGACAACTTATTTTCATTTTGAGTCTATGTTTCTTGGTCTTATCCTTAACCTAGTAGTGTTTTAACACATATACACAGTTTTTCCCTTGACAGACATGTACATACGTTAGTTTTTGTTCTATAGGGCGCGTACATACACAGTTTTTCCTTGAACAGTCGTGTACATCATCCTTGTTTTCTTGATTGATGAGTTTGGTGTTTGTTGGGTAAGTTTTGATGGTTTTTGAGTCTTCTTGGGTCTCTGTCATAACTGTTAAGTGCATGCAAAGTGATAGGAAACCTTTCTTTGGTTGAATTTTCGGGCGTTTTTTCTTTCTCATCATATTTTTCATTGGTTGTCCTTGCATATTGGGATGGGTGTTTTCTT
This sequence comes from Picea glauca, assembly GCA_000966675.3. Lineage (NCBI taxonomy): Eukaryota > Viridiplantae > Streptophyta > Pinopsida > Pinales > Pinaceae > Picea > Picea glauca. The sequence continues at coordinate 241,354 of JZKD02S0814823.1, read as the reverse complement.
CTTGATATCCTTCTTGGTTTGTCTCTTTTTGCTTACAGTAGGGTTTATATATCAAGTTGTTGTTCATTCCTTGCATTTTCATTTCTTTATATTGAAAATACAAAAAATATAAATTTTGCATGTTGCCATTTTATCTTTTGGGTTATTATCATTGATCTTAATAGATGTATGGAAAGATTGCATCTTGTTTGAAATTGCAGAGTTTAATTGAAAGTTTCATTTTGAAAATCTAATCAATTGTTGAGAATTGAAGTTAGGACTTTGCATTATATTCATATTCATTTCTTTTACTTGTTGAGTCACAACTTCATCAGTTTCATGACCACATATTTTGAGTAAACAAAGCCACTAAAAGTAACACTAATAAATTTAAAATTGATTAGAAAGGATTTTATTTTTCAGGGTGCACAAACTAGATTAAGATTTAGAGCCTTGGAATAGGATTTTGTGAGTAAACTTCTCCAAGGCTATTAAACTCAACATATGTGTCTGACTAAGGGAGTGGTGAAATACATTGTATAATTGGTGACGTTGGGAGGCTCCACTCAAATCGTAGTTAAGCACGAGGTCACGGGAAGTTGGTTGTGGAGATATCCGTCCAATACCTTCTTAGCATCAGAGATATTTCTGGGGATCTATTTGTATATGGGGGTCTTGTTAGTACCTTTACCTCTGTGAGAGGCAGTGCTTTTGATATTTTGAGCTTTGTTACCCTGCCCATATGGTGGACCTGACTTACGATTGTTCGCCTGCACATTGTTTATATCATGGTGTCTTTAGTTACTCGACATAGGTATCCACATAGGTTACTTGCAAGGGTTATTCTGGAGGTACCCTAAGTCAGATGTATATATGATTTTGGGGGATAAATTTCGCAGATGGGCTAATTTTCCATTCTTTTCCCCCAAAAAAGATTCGCCAATTTTCATTTTTTTTTAAATTGTTTCACCCAAATTCTATAGATTAAAATTATTTGAGCTTTAAAATAGACAAAATTTTACATAAACTATATAAAATCCTTACAAATTTGAATATGTTTACAAAGATATCGCCAAATATTTTATAGTTTACATATTAAGGACTAGTAATATTCACCAAGGTTTCTACATTTTGAGATAAATTTCCATCCTTAAAATAATCCCTAGTTAGATAAGGGTTGGACAACACACAACCTTTATGGAGGATTACCTCTCTAGGGGGGTCTAACCGACTATGTTGCTAAGCCCACGAGGGCCCTTATAACTAATTCTGATACCTACAATCTTTTAAAGGGAGTCTCAGGCCCCTCTTGGGTGAGGCATACCTACTTTAGTGAGGGAGGCCCCTTTTAAGCCACTTTATCCTATTTGTGTGCATATTGGCATTTTTGTTTATTTTGGTGTGTTCTTTGATTGTTAGTTGGCCTTACGATTTGTTTCTATATCTCAAATCTTGGGTCATCGTGGAGCCAGACCTGCTTCATCGTAGGTCTCGCTGTTTGTTGAAGTTACCACCACATATTGAGTCTTTGCCTTGTAAAAGGAATAAAGTTATCAAATGTGGTACACACACCTCCATCTACCAGACTTTTGATCATACAATTATGAGTACTGAGTCAAGTCAGAAATATATTGGGAGTCCTTTGACTCCCATACCTACTGTAGTTAATGGAACTCCTTCTATGCCTTCGACCACTACAGTTATAGTGTTGGAGGTTCACCTAATCACTCTTGTCTGGATTGTAGTTAATAATCAACCCATAGTAACGAACCATTTTAGGTGTCTTTTTAGTTCCCTGGGATACAATACTCAGTCCATCCCTTCAGCCTCTAGCCCTTTCTATAATGGTATTCCGAATTTCACATCACAAATTTCATCCTCCATTCCAGCATCTAATCTGAATCCTAGTATTGGACTTGGGGGAATGTCTCCTCCACATATTCCACTCTAGTTTGGTGGTGCTCATATTCCCCAAACGAATCCTACAGTTGGAATCTGACTTCCTTTTCACCCCGGGTCTAATCCTAGTCTTAATGCTCCTAGATGGAGCAATAAACTAGGTGGACAAGCTGTGGATTATGTTCTGTCCTTTACACCTACCTCCTCCACACCGATTCTGACCAACACATTTTGAATGACGAATCCACCTCTATCCTGTAGATTTCCACCTGGGGGAGTTTATTTTCATACTTTGGGCAACCCCCAACCTGGAGTTACTCTAGATGGAGGAAATATTTACAACCCTCATCATAACATTCCTACTAGAATGGCCCCCAACAAACCCCTTCTAAATTAGTTTGGAGGGGGGTTTTACAATTCCAGACAAGGCCATGGTGCATACCAAAACCATGGATGGGCTGCAATTCCCCAACATCAATCTTTCCCGGGAGCTTGGGGCTAGATGTCGCAACCCCAACTTCCCTTTCTAGCCATGCTTAATTTTTCCAAAATTGTAAATATTAATGAATGACCTGGTGTGTCATGACCTGACATGGCCCCCCATCCCCACCAAGCTTCCTTTGGATATTCTGAAATTCGAGGGAAAGACTAGTGAGGATCTTGGTGATCACGTCACTACTTTTCATCTTTGGTGCTCTTCCAATTCCCTTAATGATGATTCTATTTGTTTAATATTGTTTCAATGCACCCTCGTGGGGGTAGAAACAAAATGGTACATAGAGCTATCGGGGGCAACGTATGGGAATTTTAATCAGATGGTTTTAGTTTTCCTCAACCACTTCCAATTACCGGTTCATTATGATACTGGCATAGAAATTTTGTCAACCCTCCGCCATGACAAAGAAACCCATATCTTGGATCACATCCAAGAGTGGCATAGATAGAAGAGGTTAATCAAAGCCTACATTCCTTCAGAGTTCCTATTGGAATGGTTTCTTATGTCTTTATTGCCTTATATTTCAAAGGATGTTTCTACATCAGGGGTAAAATCTGAAGAAGAAGCGATTTTCAAAGCCCAACAGTTAGATCTAATATATGCTCAGTCCGGGATGTTATACAAAATTCATCCTAATGCACCGAGGTCAAACTACGACCATAAACAAAAGCGCGGGCCTCATGTCGATGGAATTATAGGCTCTGGAAATGTTAAATATACGGACTTGGTGACAAACCAGTTGAAATATTTGTCTCTAATCCAGTCCGTAGGAGGACAAGCTTCATCTATTTATTCCACTCCCACTCAGTCGAAAGATGTGCATTATGTACAATCGTCAAGCAACCCAAAAGGTAACCATCAATAAAGAGGTAATAAAATGAAAGGACATGGTAACAAGCATAAGGGTAGGAGGAATAATAATAAGAAACCCAAGGACAAAGTTAACAATGATAAATCAAACAAGAATGTTGGTGAGGGAAAGAAAGAAAGCCGAAAGGTGAAGTTTCCTAGCAAAATTTGTATTGATGATCACCTTACCCACTTGTGCCCCAAACTCGAGGAATTTGCGAGGATCTTATCTCTATCGCCTACTATGATGAATAATATTTTTTTTCATAATCAACACATGGCCTCAATCTCCTATAATGCTGGAAATGTGGCAAGTGGAAATCAAAACCCACCGACGCATGAAAGTGATCATCTATACATAAATATGGTCAAGTCTCAGATTAATGTAGCCACTGGGTCTGGAAATTACAATTCTTCATAGGCTGTTCCAGGTGTATAGTCTCCTCCTCCTCCAGAGAAACCTTTACAGATTGAAAAACTAAATCCTCCACCTCGTATTCCGAAAGGAGTACTCAAACGATATACCCACAACCCTAATGCTAGAGTTCCCATAACTACTCAATTGTTGAATATCTAGGACAAACCCCTTGTGCGATGTATACTTTGGAGGTACTCAAGATGTGTCCTTCACAGAGGAATTCCTTGTTATCTAGGTTAGGATCTCTAGACCCTTGTGGCTCTAAGGTTATCAAGTTCGACGTCACGGATGTGAAGCCTTGCTTGTCTTACCACATGGGCTTTCAAACCCATGTCTATTAATCAAAGTATACCATAAAATGTATTGTTATTGATGAAGGCATTGAAACGTGTGATGTCCTTAACCTATTTGAAATCCATTGGATCTCCAACCCTCTCTCAATATCTGACTATGTTGACTGCATTTGATGGTTTTTCTTTCCATCCCCATGGTATTCTTCCTACCTTTCTTGTCCAGTTAGATGGAAATACAATGGAGGTGGATGTCAAGGTGGTTGATGTGCCCCTTGATTATAACTTGTTACTAGCACGTAACTAGACTTAGGCTATGACTATAGTCGTATCATCTATTTTTCGTACTTTATATTTTCCTCACAAAGGGAGAATAGTGATGATTGATCAGTTGTCCTTTGTGCACGCTAGCCCCAATGCATCGGTTGGACCTTCGATCCCTGTGATCAATAATTCTCAGCCGACAACTGAGGATATTGGTGTCGGAATGTATTCCTCCCTTATGGGTACCTTTGATTTTGTGGCCCTATTTCATCATATCTATGACATTTCTAGTAGGTATTCTTCGTTATTGAGGTCCATTCCTTTTAACACTTCGTATTTTAAAAATCCTTGGACCCTACCTTCCTCGACCATGTCTTGTGAAGGTCAGTCACATATTGGAATGGAAATTCCACTGTCGACGGTAGAGATAGTGTATCAGGTTGTTCTCAACTCTACTGCTGACCCATATTATGTCTCCTTGCTGATGGATGAGGAGGATCATGTTCTCCAGCCCATATGGGCCACTTCATCATCTTGCTCACATGATTTCCTCGATTATACTTTACCTTCATATGAACCAATATTAGAGGCCATGAATGGTTCTGATAGTCCATGGGATGATATGCATCATTACTCTTACTTCCTCCCAGAGCTTAGTAGGATCGAACAAGATGATTTTAGATATACCTTGAGTGAGATAGTTGGTCACGTTGTAGTTCCACTAAATACGCACAACATCTATGTCGAAGGAAACATGGAGAGTATCTCTCCTACCATCATGATAGACATATCTCACATTCCTGGTAAAATTGAAAATGTATATATCGATGTAAATTGTTTGCTTGAAGAAATTCATATCTACACTGAGCTCTTCAAATAATTTCCTGATGTATTCACTTGGTCATATGACAAGATCCCAAGAATCAACCTTCACATTGTCGAACATGAGATTAAAACCTACCCAGATGCTAAGCCTATTTGGCAATGACTTAGAGATGTTAATCCTAGGAAGGCCCATGCTATTAAGGTACAAGTGGAGAAACTGCTTAATGTGGGTGTTATCTACTCGGTTCCCTTGACTAAATGGGTATCGAATCTCGTTCTCATGAATAAGAAGAAAGGAACCATCTGTGTGTGTATGGATTTTCGAGACCTAAATAAGGCATGTCCTAAAGACAAATTCCTGACACATTTCATTGATCAGCTAAGAATCTCAGCATTGGTTGTAGTTGGTGAAACTGTTGCCTGAGGGATTTGGGTAGGTCCTTTCCTAGGTTCAACTGAAGCTTGAGATTCAGCTTTTCGAATGATGTCATCTA
>JZKD02S0814823.1:225602-235790 GCA_000966675.3 Picea glauca | reverse complement strand
AAGACAAATTCCTGACACATTTCATTGATCAGATTCTCGATGAGTGTGCGGGAAGTGAGGTTTTTTATTTTATGGATGGATTTTCAGGATATAACCAAATCTATATTAAACCTGAGGATCAACATAAGATGGCATTTATTTTTCCTTGGGGTACTTTCCCATATTGGAAAATGCTTTTGGGACTTAAAAATGTTGAAGGAACCTTCCAATGAGCCATGACCTTTGATTTGCATGATATTAAGCATATATTTGATCTTACCTTGATGATATCATTACTCACTCTTGTAAGAGAGTGGATCACTCTACCTACCTTCGGCTAGTTTTTGAGAGATGTCGGTATTATCACATCTGTTTAAACCATCACAAGTGCATTTTTTACGTTAGATCAGGTCATATTTTAGGATTCTTAGTTTATGAGACTGGGATCATGGTGGATCCTTTAAAGGTTGAGGCAATACTTTGATTTCCTCCTCCGTGCAACATTCAACCGCTTCAATATTTATAGGGGAAAGCTAACTTCTTACATCGATTTATAGTAAAATATGTCAATATTACTAAGGGTTTCATGCATCTCTTGAAGAAGGACACTCCATTTATATGGGTTGAGCGAGCCCAAGAATTCTTAGATTCTATTAAGAAATCCTTGGTATCAACACCTCTACTGAATCCTCTAAACTACAGTAGAGATTACTTTCTTTATATCGCCGCATCCGAAGGGATGGTTGGTATGGTTTTAGTTCAGAAGGATGATGAGCTCCATGAGCAGGTTGTTTAATATCTTAGTGGAAACTTAGTCAGCCCTGAACTAAAGTACTCTCATTTTAAGAAGCTATCCTTGGCCGCCATACATGCAGTTCAAAGATTATGACACTATATATTTCTTTGAAAAACTACCATAGTTGTCAATGTCATCCCATTTCAATATGTCCTTACTAGGCATATCATAGGGGGGGAATATAATAAATGGATTGTCATCTTGCAAGTGTTTGATCTCGATTTTGTTTTGGTAAAATCCAAGAAATCGCTATTTTTTCTGACTTAATATCAAACTTCCATCAGTTAGATGAGGACGTTATTCATGTCAATTCATTTGCAGATGAACACATTTTTCTTATCTCGTCATCAGAACCATGGTATGGAGACATTTGGATCTATCTTCAAACCTTGAAGTTCCCTCAACATCTTTTGAGAGATGATCAACGACATATACGGTATCAAGCTAAGAAATACCTTATCATCGGTGACACTTTGTATCGTCGAGGCATAGATAATATCTTGCATCATTTCTTGACTCACGAAGAGGTTGAGTCTATTCTTAATGATTTTCACAACGGGGCTTTTGGTGGTCATCTACCCAGGCTTATGACAACCCATAAGATATTGCGAGCCGGTTATTTTTGGTTTTCTAATTTTAAATATTGTGTCGAAGCGGTCAAGAAGTGTCACCCCTGCCAGGTGTTCACTCAAAAGATGTGCTCACATCCAACCCCTCTTCACCCGGTCATCACCGTCGATTCCTTCACCAAGTGGGGGGTGGATTTTTTGGATTGCAACCTAGCTTCGGTTGGGGGAAATAAACATATTATCGTGGTTGTAGACTACTTTACTATGTGGGTAGAGGCCATGCTTATAATTAAATCTGATCGTAATATTGTTTCTTTTTTTGTGTGCAATCAAATTATAGCTTGGTTCAGAATCCTGAGTGAGATTGCTATTAATCATGGAAGTCTCCTTCAGAATGAAATGATGAAAGAGTTAACATCGAAACTAAGGTTTAAATATGGCCATTCTTACCCTTACTATCCCCAGTAAAATGGACAAGTAGAGGCCGTGAACAAGTCTCTCAAGACCATTTTGAGAAAACTGTCAACCCTATGCTCTAGGCATACTGAACCTCAGTTAAGACTTCCACCGATTTTTCTCCTTTTTAGTTAGTACATGGTGTGGAGTAAATTATTCCTATTGAATGTGAAATATTTTCTCTTAGACTGGCAGTTAAGCTCCTACCTGACACTTATGATCTCGAACAACGCCTCGTACACCTAGAGAGTCTAGATGAGCAATGTCAAGATGCCTCTACAACTATTGAAGTGAATAAATGATGAGTAAAGGTCTAGTATGATAAGTCTATCTGTCCTCGATAGTACACTTTGGGTGACTTGGTCCTCTTGTATGACCAATCCAAAGAACCACTGGGGGTAGGAAAGTTCAACCCCATGTGAAACAATCCTTATATCGTGTGATGTGTCTTAGAAAAAGGAGCCTACGAATTAGAACATTATGAATGGAATATGATGGATGAGCCCAGAAATGGGATCTACTTGAAAATATATTACACTTGATCCCAAATCTTGGGCGTAACTCTTTGTATACTAGTGTATCTTAGTGTATATATATTTTCCTTTGTGTCATTGTCTTGCTTATCGAGTTTTCCCTTGGTTGGCAGATGTCAATGGAGTCTTCAGTTTACTTAGGATTCACATACGGTGCCAATAGTCATACACAAAACTTGGATTTTGTTGCTTGGGTTTTTTACTCACCTGAGGGTCAATTGGTGTCTTTAGATGGAGTTTCTCTAGGGTAATCAACAGATAATGTGGTTGAATATAACATCGTTATAAATATTTTATGTGATTCCATTTCACATGGTATTCGTTCTTTAGAAGTTTTCCTAGACTCCCAGTTAGTAGTATGTTAGTCGAACGATAGTTACCATGTGCAAGACCCTACTCTACTCCGATGATTCCTACAGGTACTACTTTTGGAATGACATTTTTATTTTATTACTTATAATCACATACCTAAAAGTTCTAATTATGTATCCAATGCATATTCTAATTATATTTTAGATTGGCATTTGTGACATAAATAAAGTAAATAAAACACATTCAGTAATGTACACATTGTAATATAAGTAAAGTCGAAGACCAATGCTTTTTATATTTCATTTCTCCAAAAAATATGGTGTTATAGTACAAAATTGGGGCTCACACCCTCAAAATACATATACAACCAATCAATACAATGACTATGACATCTACGTGTGTGGCACTAGATGTATGTCATGATAACGTACTATGACATTTTCAAGATGCCGAAAGAGTCGCACCCATGCATGGGGCACATCCACCACCCATTGCTGCATCACCTCAAGCAGATCCTCTACCTGAACCATGGGAATCCTATGCGTAAAATGAGACAGTATTCCTTGCACATTTTGAATCACTCTCTCTGCATCTTCTCTCACTGGCTCATCCCCCTGGTTCCTATACCGGTGTCATGGGAATCCATCTGGTCATCGCAGACCTATGTTTGCACAACAATTTTTTTTTGTTAAAATACTTGACACCATCCAAAAACATTTGCATTTTTTATTCTCTTTAAAAAACACAAAGAAATGAAATATATTTGAAAATTGTTTCATACCTATGTCTCTGTAGGAAAAACCTGGTGGCAATGGCATGTATGGATCTCCTATGAAGTCAATCCTTGCATAAGGGTATTCATCTAGGGCTATCACCTATTGGCCCCACCAGAAGAAGAACTCATCATTGTAGAGGGTCGGTACCCTAACACCTCCCAATCGCCTCATCACCTCGGTCCACCATGACATGGATGGATCGAGCGGTCTATGTGGAACAATATTGACTCTAGGGCCCAATCTGGGAACCACTCAAAGAAAAAACTACACAAGATAGATGCGAACCCAAAGTTCCTCTTCCTACCCTGTTTGCAATTTTTCAGTTGTCTCTTCATGTTAGCCAATAGTGAGGTGCACCAAGCATACACTGTGGGTCATAAGCACTCCATGGAGTAGAACATCAGTGGCCTTGATGCCTGGTACAATAAGGACAACCCCATGATTTGTGTAATCACGAGAACAACGATCTTTAAACTCAGGTTGTTGATCTCCCTAATGGGGAGTTGGCTCCCTACCTTTTTTGTGCCTACAACACAGTGAGTGGCGATGTAATTCTCTATTTTCATGCCACTCCCATCTCCCTTGGATTTGAGGTTCACCACCTCACCCTGACGTGACAATCCTGTAAGGAAGTAGATATCCTTGACTTTAATTCTCAATGGTTTCCCATTGAGGTTGAAGGCCTCTGTATCCGGATCCCAAAAGTTCACCAACATTTACAACAACCTTACTTGAGACCTCATCCCTTTGAGATCCCAAAAATTATAAATCCCGCATCTTTTTAATGATAATTGGGCCTCTAGATCTCTTTCCACTGTAGCATGAACTTCATCATGCTCTCTTTCTCTTCATTCAAGTACCATCCTGTAAGAAAAATCTATTTTTTTGAGTCAAACTTATTTTAAAAACCAAGTTACGGACTTGTACGTGAGCTGCATTATACACGGTCGTGTATAGGGTTACATATACACCGTTTATTTTGCTAAGAATTATGTATAGGGATGCGTATACACGACACAATGAACTACAACCCACGTACACCCTAATCCCTAATTTGTGCATTAAAAAACTCAAAAAATGAGACCCAATCTTAAATTCTAATCCACTAGAAATGAAGAGGAGGGATAAAGTACTTACCTAGTCCAGACGGTTGTCAATTCCATCGCTCATAGCTCCCACAATTAGCACTTGAAAGTCATGGGAAATTTGGTCCAAAATGCATTATTTGGGTAAAAATGTGAAATGGTATGGTAAAATTGGTTATTTTTACTATTTATAGAAATGTTTTACCCACTTTACATATTTTTTTCTAATATTTTGGCTTAGTGGACTAATTGTGCAGTGGACAAAGTTGGTTTTGGTGGGTCCAAGGATTTTTGTGGTTTCTAGTGCCATTTAACCCGTTCATGAATTTGGCAAGTATATTTCTTTGACCATCATATAGAATAGGTCCTCACTCCATCTTGCATTGTTTCATTATCCTATGACTACAATCCATATTCCTTAGGCACAAAACCATTTATTAGCGACACGTAACCTCCTTACTTCTACTAGAAGTGTTGTTATTGAATGGTAGAGACTTACCAAACATGGGTGCCCTAGTTAGAACCTTTGTGCCATATGGTGCCCTTGTAGAGATTATTCCATAAAGACTGGGAGTCCTTTATAGTTCCAATATGAATTTTCATTCAAGCCTCATATTATTACTCATAAGCATGCTAACCTATACCTATGGGACTCCCACAAGTCTTGTTTAAGTTCTTTTCTGACTCTCTTAAAAAGCGAAAATATTGTCGAGTGAACTTGTCTCTTTCACGCTCGTTAATCGGATTTGAAAGGACGTCTATTTGGTGTAATTTTAACCCTTTTTCAGACCAAGTAGACTAATTTCAAAAAAAGAATACTCTAGTCACTAGTGGCTAGAAGAGTTCTCCTGGGTATTGTTTTATACTTTTTCGGGCCTAGAGGACTAAAGTTATAAAAAATGACATTCTTTGGAATTAAGTTGTAATTGCATCTCATTCTCTTGCTTGTAGTATTGAGCCTATTGGCGGTTCCTTCTTTCACATTATAATCCTATTATCTCATCATTTTTCATCATCAACCAAGTAGATCCTTGTTTATATCCCTTGCAGCTTGACACCCTATACCCTACAAGGAAACATTCCCCCGAGTGTCCATATCCTACATGCACCTCCTTGCATTGAACATAGGTATGGTCCACTGTTGTAAATAGTTTCTTACTCATGAAACTTGTTTCCTCCTCTATATCATAGCATTCATTTTTCTATGAAAAAACAAAAAAATACGGGGAGGGAAAGAATATTATCTCATGTTGGCAGTAGTCGTGTCACCTTTGAATAGAGTACAAACTTTTGAGTCCACTTGTCATCCAAAGTTTGGGTTTAGCATGACCTTAGGAATCTAATCGCATTACTTAGAGTTTACTCCTCTGACTGGTTACTCTTCCAATCCCTATGGAGAGTTTGATCGGTGCCTCCTGCATCACAAAGTTTCATCATTGAGTCTATGTTGCTAGAGTCCTCCACATGTCTCATGCTCTTGTTCAAGGATGTCTATAAGCCTATGTTAGCCATTTCTCAAAACTCTTGACTTTGAATGTCAGCCATACCCTCAATGTGTCTCAGAATTACTTGAAGTTGTATTTTTACCGTGCACCTTGGCCCTACTTTCATTATGGGTAGGTAACCTTGAACCCAACAATTGACATCTCCTCATTGGTCATTGACTAGGGGGTTTTCCTTGTGTTCGACGGCAAGAAATCTATTCACACATTCGTATTTGTGCAGTGTCTTGGATTCCATTATCCTTATTGGTGGTTTCCTCACCTTTATCGATAGTTTTCATTATTGGCTGCTATTCAGAGGGTCTTTTTCGTGCACCTCTTGCATCTAGTGCATGTGAAAGATGCACATGGTCATTTTTTCATGAACATGTTCTTCATCCGAGTTCCTCCAAATCATCATCTATTGATTTGTACCTTGTGCTGACTGATGAGAGATTCATTAATGCTCTCCTTTATGTGGGTCTCCTTCCATCGACTTCATCTCATCTATTATGGAAATGAGGTTTAGAGTCCTATGAGTACCTAGAGGATTCCAGTCATCAATGGAAGGTTCTCTTTCTATTGACAGTTGGGTATAAATCAATGTCTCCTGATCAATGGATTTTTCAAGTGTTCGACCTCAACATATTTATTCACACTTGTAAGAATGTACTCAATGTACTGATACCAACTTTCATTATTGGTAGTTTTTCTCGCGTTTGTTAATGGTATACCATAATGACTGGTAATCAAACGAAGTCTCATTGTGTTCAACCTCAACTCCTTTATTCACATGATTTAGACTTGCACCTTTGGCGGATCATGTAGAAGAATTGAAGACATCATTTCATATTCACAAATCTCCTAAGTTGTTGCTATCATTCATTGGACCAGTACCTATATGACTTTAGTGATCGTGGGTGATCAGATTGTACTCCATTGTATACAAATATCTTCAGATTGGTTTTGAGATTGGTTTTCACTGGGCCTTGTTCGTGACTATGATATCCTATGGCATGTATCTACCTTTGTACTGCCTATTCATGGCCATGAACAACTGTTTGGTATATTTCCACATGGATTTGCAATTTAATTCAAATTGGCAGACATCTACACAAAATCATTATGGATTTTAATATTCTTATGAGAAACTAGTTCATCTAGATGGGTTTACATTACTCCACTTCTGGGAATTATAATGTATTTCGGATATCACAGATACTCCTCTAACCTAACACATTAGGCGGCATATGTTATAGCAATATTTTCCTCACTCCATGCAACTTGCTTAGAAGGCCTTTTCCATTTCCCTATGTAGACTTAAAGTCCCTTTTTACTGTTCCCAGAGATTAAAATCATATTTTTCCACATATACGCGCCCAAAGAATGATACAACATGCATATACGCAGGTTGCACCATTACAACTTGTGTACATCAGGTTTTGTGCAAAAAATTAAAAAATGGTGTTGGGTTTCCATGTCACATCACGAGATCCATGATTCTTGACCTTCCATATGCTGGAAAAGTTCCAACTCATCCCTTTAGTTCCATTTGAAGGCTATAAATGGTTCATATCCAAACCATGGAAGACATAAATAATTCAACTTTGAGAGAAAACTTATTCTGGAGAAATTATTCACTTCATATTGAGTATGCATCCCTTTGTCCTTTTAAGTCTGAACACATTGTTCATCCCCCAAGATCTTCCCTCTTTGATGGAGAACCTCATTGTCTCTCTTATATGAGCTTTCCTTTGGTGGAGGATTGAAGTGGTGGAGGCCCAGCTGGAAGGGACTTAGTTTCTCGATTCTGAGACATTACAACACAGAAGTTTGTCATTCATACACTTCTGTTGATCATATTTTAATATAAATACTCTTTTCTCATCCAATTAATGTCTTGCAAATATGTGAATTGTTATTTCATGGGCATATTTGTTATGAATATTGATGGATTATGCTATTATATGTGCTAACTATATATATTATCACCATATGCTTGCGTATCTTGGTTGTTGAGGACAAGTTGCAGGTCTATAGCTTTGAGTCGAGTGCTCAATGGTGGTCTTCTTTGAACGTCTGCACGAGGTATCCTCTTTATCTTGTCTTGTTAGTATCTTTGTTTATATAGCATACTTGAGACTAGAGTTGATTTCTGTAGTCATTCCGTCTGTTGTGGTTTACCCCATGCCATAGAGTGATTTTCCTGGTAAAAATAATGGGAAAATGGTACTAAGATTGGTAGTTTAATATCAACATTAAAATTTGAAGATGCTTTGATTGTAAATCCCCAGAGTCTCTGAAGATGAGAGGGTATTCCTCCACTGAATTTATTGTTGGATAAATCCAACACCTGCAACTGGGTGATATTTGTGATCGATTGAGGAATACCACCATGGAAATTATTATAACTAATACTTAGCACTCTTAAGTTTGGAAAATTTCCAATGTACCCAGGGAGCTCACCTTCTAAGTGATTTTTCCTTAAATCCAAAAATTCACATGTGACAAAAGACTCTGGAAAAGTACCCAAAAAATAGTTAGAGTGAGTTGAAAAGTAATGCAAAGAAGGTGGAAAGTCTATATTGTTGAGATCTCCACTAAGTGATTTTTTTGATAAAAGTAAACTATCAAGAGAAATAGGCCCACTATTACTATTTGGAATAGTTCCAAAAATATTGTTATAAGATATATCTGTTGGATTACTGAGAGGGGGGGTGAATCGGTAATAACATAATTATAATCCTTTTTCTTCAAATGTTATATCAATGTAGAATTATTATCCAATAATGAGCAATAAGAAATAAACAATCACACACATACATAGTACACCAGTGTTTTACGTGGAAACCTAAATCGTGAGAAAACCACATAAGGTTTTTTCTTATATGTCTTGAAGAATTACATTCATTGGAAGCACCAAATTCCTTTTATTTCTAGCTGCAACTGGAAGGAGGCTCCAATACCCTAGTTTCTCAGGATACAACCTAAGGGAAGCTCCAACTCCCCAATTCTCTGGCTACAACCAGAAGGAGGCTACAACCCCCAATGTTCTCCGGCTACAATCGGAAGGTGGTTACAACCACATGTCCTTGCCCCGTCCTTCCACCCTGACGTAGAAGTAGAATGATGGAACCACTTTCACACTATCATTGTGATATATACCGTTGTAAACATGTACCAATAAATCTGAACCATGCATCAACCATTACCTCAACCTGTAATCAACCTGTACCATAAATAATTGCATCAACCATGCACCAACCTGTAATCAACCTGTACCATAAACAAGTGCATCCAACCATGTACCAAGTATGTACCAATCATGTGTCAAATATTCATCAACTATGACTCATCAATATGTACCAACATCATCAACTATACACCTCATGTATGTGCACCAACTCATCAACTATGTGTCTCAACCATGTACTCAACATGTACCACAACCTAAATCCCTCATCAATTTCATCATCCAAATCTGATTTGTAGCTCTGTAATAGACCCAGTGTATATGATCACATTCCTACAAACCTTCCTTAACTTTAAAAACAAAAGACTAGCATTTTCATCAAACTTTTCTTTAGTCTCACATGCCTAGTTTTGGATTAGTCAACAACCCTAACTTGAAGTAATCATAAATTTGAACCTATAATGTATAAAGATATTAAAATGATACACAATTTTCTTTGGTGTTCTTAATGGAATTCCTCCAAGTTTCACTACTTGGAACCTCTCAGAAAATGAGTTATAGCAAAAATGGCATACCTTGCTGAATTCTGGCTTATTCTAGAGAGAGACCTTGTAGAGTGTTCCCCGCACAAAATATTTGATGAAATGATCTGAAACTACAAAGAATAATACATACTATACCCTAACCAACACATTTTGTCTCACTTAATTTGGATCTATTATGAATAAGTTATGACGTTTTTACCCGAAACACTTGATTTTGACTAGTTTCAGGACTAGCCACAAACCCTATTTTCAACAGAGTGTAACCCCCAAAATAAAAAGACCCACAAGATGAATTTTTAACAAAAGATACTTGGATATGTTTTCTCACTCAAATAGAAATTTGAGGATCTGACTCATTATAGAAAAATAGTTATAGCGAAAATGGTGAGATGACCTGTAAATAACATACCTTAGAAAGCACCATCAAAAGAATTTATCCTTCCTTGCATTTCGGCCTTCTTTT
>JZKD02S0814823.1:195089-220880 GCA_000966675.3 Picea glauca | reverse complement strand
TTCGGCGGGTGCCACTCACATTTATTCAACTTTTATTTATGCGACGTTCCCTTCAAGACGCACTATGTTCCATAAGAGTGTCACTCGCCTTTGAGTGATTTTGGTAGTTGTCCAACCCTTGGAGTCAATACTCCATCAGGTGACCTTGTGAGAGACTTAGGGCCTCTAAAGAATAAGGACCCTTCCTTATTGCGTGCCCATTAGAATCTTCATGAGCGACTGTCTCAGTATTCCCTCATGACATCATGGATCTCTCAAACTAGGTAATCGTTAACCTACAATTCAATCCATGGAGGGAGTGATAGTAGGTTGTGGAAAGGTTGTTGCCACACCTCTCCCTCAATATCTAGTTCTTGTGCGTGGCCCCTTTAATCCTTAGGTGAGTCTTATTAGCAAGAAATCTTCATCCTGCATCCATCAATGAAACACTGTTAATGATCCATAAACAACATCATAATATACCCGATCATATGTCACATACACATAAACAAAAATACCCAAACCATATACCATCCACTCCCTAACTCATCCGGAGTCCAAGGAGGTCCATTGGTGCTATCGACATCCTCAATCTGTCAAGGGTCTTTTACACCCACAAGAAGACTCGATCACCTACTTCATAACTACGGTCAACACGATGTGCATTTGCATAACTCTTATACCAATAATGCACTTCTTTAATCCTTTGTCTTATCTTTTGCATTTTTTCTTCCATTTATTAGATCACTTCAGGTCCTACCAGGACCTTATCGTCAAGTTGATCCCAACTCAAAGGCATCTGACACGATCTCCCATAAATAAAATCAAAAGGTTACATCTTAATGGTGCTTTGATAGTTGTTGTTGTACACAAACTCTACCATTGGAAAAAAATCTTCCCAATGCTTATGTTGGTCCATCATGTATGTACACAACATATCTTCCAAAATTTTGTTCATTCTTTCTGTCTTCCCGTCTATCTCTCGGCAATACGCAATACTAAAGTTAAGTTGGGTTCCCAAGGCCTCTTGGAAACTAGTCTAAAATTGTCTTGTAAACATCAATCATCGATCGTATATGATCCTCTTAGGAACACCATGCAATCTCACAATATTGCTGATGAAAAAGCTAGCTATGTCTGGCGCCTGATACATCGTATGCACAAGGATAAAATGTAAACTCTTCATCAGAGTGTCTACTACCATGAAAATCAATTCGTACCTCCTTGTCATCCATTGCAATCCAATAATGAAGTCTATAGAAACAACCTCCCATTTCGATTTCAAAATAGCGTGTGGTTGTAGTAATCCTACCGGGTGTCTATGTTCAACCTTCACTTGTTGACATTCTAGACATCTTACCATATAGTTGACTATGTCCACCTTCACTCCTTTCCATAAGAATGAGGGTTTAAGGTTTTCCCTCATCTTTGTGACTCCTGGATGAGCCATGTACACTTCTCTATGAGATTTGTTTAGGATCAAACTTCTCAACTCGTCGTTAGGTGGTATGTAAATCTGGTTATTTTATCTCATTAATCCATCGTTTTCCACAATAAATCCTTCATATTTTTGTACCAACATGGTGTCTTGTCTAATATTTCCCTTAAACTCTTTATACCATTCATTGTCACATTGTATATTTAGAATATTTTCACAAATAATCGTCTGAAGAGGCATCATTGAAAATATGCGTTGTCTTCGACTCAATGCATTTGCCACTCTATTCAATTTTCCTTTTACGTAGGTAATCTCAAAATCGTACTTGCTAAGAAGTTCTGACCAACTCCTTTGTCGCGTGTTCAAGTCACTTTGCATAAAAATGTGTTGCAAACCACAATGGTCCATTTTCAGTTCAAATTTCCATCCAATCAGGTAGTTTCTCCACACTCTCAGGGCATAAACAATGGCCAACAACTCCAAATCGTGCATTGCATAGTTCTCCTCATGCTTTCTTAACTTCCTTGATATGTAAGCGATCACTTGAAAATATTGCATCAAGACTCCACCTAAGCCTTCCTTGGATGCATTTGTGCATACCAAGAAGTCCTTGTCCATGTCAGGGAATTTTAGTATTGACGCTTGTCATCAAAAACTCCTTGAGCCTTCGAAATGCTTCCGCACATTTCTTGGTCCATATAAACTTCTTGTTTTTCTTTTGCAATTATGTAAACGGATTTGATATCTTTGAAAAATATTTGATGAACCGTCAATAATATATAGCTAAACCCATGAAGCTATGTACTTATGGTATGTTCATCGGCATAGACCATTCCATAATAGCCTCTACCTTCACTGTATCCACAATGATACCTTCTCTGAAGATAACATGCCCTAAATAATGAGTGCTTGATTGATAAAAAGAGCATTTCGACAATTTCCCCTATAATTTGTTCTCGCATAAACGTTGTAGTACCAAGCACAAATGTTCGTCATGTTCTTCCATTGTCTGAGAATATATCAAAATGTCGTCAATGAATACTTGAACAAATTTTTCCAAGTATTCACAGAATGCCCCATTCATCAAACTCAAGAATACCCATGGAGTGTTTGTTAGTCCAAATGGTAAAACGGTAAAATCATAATGTATGAACCTCATCTTGAATGCGGTCTTAGGAATGTCTTCCTCCTTGATTTGCAACTGGTGATACCCTGATCTCAATTCGATCTTTGAAAACACCATCACACCTTTCATTTGGTCAAACAAATCGTCTATTCTTGGAAACAGATATTGGTTCTTGATCATTGCCTTGTTCAATTGACGGTAGTCAATGTAGAGTCTCCACGACCCATCCTTCTTCCATTTGAAAATAATAGGTGCACCCCAAGGTGACATTCTTGGATGTACAAGTACTAGGTCAAGCAACTCTTTCATATCATTTTCAACTCTAGTAACTCAGGGGTCGACATCTAATAAGGCATTCTTTCTATCGTTTCAGTTCTAGGTTTTAAGTCGATGGTAAATTCCATCTCTCTTTTGGGAGGCAAACTTGATAACTCTTATGGGAACATGTCTGCAAACTCTTGTACTACTAGAAGGTTTTCTAATCCTTCTGCCACACCCTTGTCGTTCAATGCTAGGATTTCATATATCTTGCATCCCTTGTGAATTCTCTTTCGTAGCTATAGGGAAGAGATGAAACATAGGGAAAATCCCTGGTTTCTTCCTACAATCACTCGTCTTTGTCCCTCATCATCGGCCAAACTCAACCATTTCATCTTATAGTTGAGTATTGCATCATGTGATTCTAACCAGTCCATACTAATCACGACATCATAAGATCCTAATATCGTGACATACATGTTGGACTTCACGAAAAAATCTTCCAGGTTAAGCCTACAACCCGTATTTTTTCCTCCAACCTTCTGCTTGGCTCCCAAAGCCATTTCCACGTAGCTAAACTCATCTTGTTTGACTACCTTTACCTTAATTTTGTTTAGCATTGCACTAGAAATAAAGCTTTTTGTAGCACCTGGATCTATCAAAATACTAAAGGTCTATTCAGCGATGGTACCCGACGTCTCAAGAACAATAGACTGGTGCTTGGCCTGATGGTTATTCTCTGTTGCATGAATTCAATGGGCCTTATCCACATATCCTACTGTAGTGTGTCTGAATAACCTGACTGCTCTGACCCTCTCAACAGAAAAGTCACGCTGGTAATGTGGCTCTCCACGTGTCCAACAATCAGTCTTTGTTCTAGTAATCCTAATCCCCGAAGTAGAATTTAATTTCCCACCACCCTGAAACCCTGTTTTATTCTGCTAAACATGCCTAAAGTGTTGTTGTTGCAGATGATGATGTTGTTGGTGTTGTTTTCCTCTGTAGGGAGTCCACTACTAAGGCATTGGTTGATGTGGTTTCGTGAACATGGATCCTCTCAAAGTACCTCGAAACCCTGAAGAATGTTTAGTTGGTGTCTGATGTTGCTTCACACCAGATGTCACCTGTCCCGTCAGTCTCACATGAGTCCTTCTCTGACCCCCGATGATCAACTCTTCCTTAGCTATGATGGCCTTCTAGAAAACATCGTGCAATGTCTAATGCATTAGTATCCTCACTTTCACATGAATTATGACATTAATATCGAACACAAACTTGTTTACCTTGCACTTCTTGGTGTTCAAATGTGGAGCATGCCTACGCAACTCCATGAAACGGGCCTCATACTCAGGCACCATATGACCACCCTATTGTAAGGCATTGAACTCATTGAGTTGGTGCTCAATGAATTCATCAGACAAATACCTATCCCTGAACCACTCCTCGAATAGTTTCGATGACATGTCTTCGACAACCATGTTTAGTTGTGGCAGGAGCATCTTCCACCATAGAAGAGCGCTCCCCTTCAATTGAAATACTGCCATGCGGAATTTCATGTTGGAGGTATAGTCGTGCAGTGTGAAGCACATTGCCATGTTCTCTGACCATGCCTCACTAACCATGTCGTCTGTGGCACCCAATAACTCAGGAAACTTGACCTTCTCGAGTTTTCAATGAATGTTACCAGTACTGGCTAGGGTGTGAGGTGGACCCTCAGGGGGTACTGACACCCTAACCTCATCTCTATATAGATGGCTAATCAAGGCCTCTGACATCCTCTGAAAGGACCTCATCAACCCAACCACATCCCCAACAACAATTTTCTCTTGTCCAATGAATTGTTCTTCTCCTTGGGGGTTAGACCCCTATGGCGTGGATGCTACTAGAGGCGTCACGCTAGTGCCACATCATCTTCCTCTGCATCGTCCTCTAACCATGATTACCTACAGGGACACAATTCAAATTAATTAGTGATAAATCATTAATCAAGTGCTTATACATTGGAAGGCGTAATGATCCCTATTCGCAGGGTTGAACCTGCTCTGATACCATATGTAACGAATCCTCTGTTATGACTAGGAAAGAAAAGCACAAAGGTATTTTTATTTTTATTGTAACAACAACACACAATCATAACAACACCTAATCAACAACATCATAAGTAAAGGTAGTACCAACTACTCATCATGGAAATCATTAACGACACATTCAACGCGTCAACGAAGGATAACAACACATAAACATAAATAGTGTAGAAGATTATCACATCAATATCATCTTGAAAAAATTTGCAACAACATTCAATCAGATAATGAAAATAAATGACTACCCACCCAACCTACCCTTCAAGGTTAGGACCTATAGGACACATAAGAAACGCTCAAGCCCAAGTTCCAATTGATTTTAACCATTTAAGGTCTTAGGTATGGCGATTGTTCTAAGGATCAAGGAGGTGTCTACATCCCACTAACACAATCAATCCATAACAACTAGCTAAAACAATAGCATCTACGATCATTGATTTCATCAATCCATCAATCCTAAACATCAATTAATCATGGCACAAGGGTAATCATCATCTTTATCAATCCTACCTAAACATTTAATTCATAATGCACGTGATATCAATTTCTAACAATCATTCATCAACATTAAAATATTCGTTGTGCGTGAGAGCAAACAAACTCTAGAACAATCACATGTCAACTTAATTAATGGTGTAAGAGAAAACTAGTTACCAAATTAGTCATATGTTGACATAAATTCATGACGCAAAATTAATTAGTAACTTATTCATGACACATGAGTGATCAACGTTAAATTCAAAGGTGCAAGAAAATAATTATGAAGCAATCAAACGCCCACTTAAATTAAGGTGCACAAGTAAATTTTATTACTAAACAATTCATGCATCAACATTAATGAAATGTGCACGAGTAATCAAAAGCATAAACCTTTATGCGTCAACATTAGTCCATAGAGCCACGCAATCTAACCACTTAACATTAGAATAAATAAGAGATTTCTATCTGTAAGGACATTTATACTTTTAGGATGTTAAACTAAGTTTACAATTAAGCAATTGGAGTCCATTGATTATTTCAATAGTTACTAGACAATTCATAATCTGAGAAATAAAAGAAATCATAGAAACCTATTTGTCAATAGTTATCCATAACTCCAATTTAACAAGGATTTTACATAACTAAAAAAATAACCACCTCACGAGACGATGTCAATAAAGGGTACCAATAATTTACAAGCCATAAATCCCATGCAACGAGGGAATTTGGAAACATCTTGGTATCGACGCCCTCAACCCGTAGGTCGGAAGGTCCACGTCAACACAGGATCTTTCCTTTCACATAGCCTGAAGAACTTTGACGCTCTTCTATTTCCCTGTCAGGAAATCTGCACCCACAACAATTCTCGTGGGATCCCCTCTTTGCACATAGGAGATCGGAATTCACGCTTTTGCAAATTCATAGGTCAGGCGTTGGTCTCTCGAACCCCCGAAACCCGACAACCAGTCATCGCTGGTTTTCCCTTTTTCTATCAAGATTTTCTCTATCGCAATTTCGGCACTCGCGATGTCAAACAACTTGTTTCACCGACTCCCGAGTCCCGATATGCTGAAACCCCGACACACGCGTGAGTTTGACTTTTCAGCGGTCCTTCACTCCATCGACATTTTGGACTTCGCAATATCGCGAATCCTGATGCAATTGTTTTGGGACTTCTCACCACGAAACCCCGAAATGGTGTGCCACCTGTCCACTCACCAACTCTGTTGTGGGCTCACACAAAACCTCTTGGATTTTGGGATATCGTGTATCGGGATATCGCGATTCCTGTTGCAACGTTCACGGGACTTCCACCCACGAAAACCCAATATACGAATCCACATGTAAATCTGATGGCTCTTGTGGCTCAAATCTACGGTCCTGCCCCTCCTGAGCTTTGAACCCTTCTGGGAATACTCACTATATCTCCCCTGCTCCTCCATGAGATCTAACATCTCACGGAACTTCAAAAATTCTCCTCGGAGAATTCTGATCGTCCGTTCCTCCTTGACGATTTCTGCAAATGACTAAGTGTTCCTTCACTGACTTGTCCACCTGCAGCGCAAACTTACGACGCCTTCTTGAACCTTCCAGTCATAGCTTCCCTGGACTATCCTTCAACAACTTCGAAGGCCTTATCCTTCCTGAGCTTTGTTATAACTCTGAGCCTTTGAAAAGACTCTTGCACGCACTCCTTGCGGCAACCTTCAGACACTTCCAAGTGTTGAATTTCCTTCGACTCTACGCACACCTGCAACAACAGTCTCTCAATGCTTTACTCAGGTTCAGAACCCTAAGACTTCACCCATCCTACACACTCCTTGCATGCTCCGGTGCCCAACTGCACTTCTGACTGAATGAGAACAAAAGCTATTTCTATCTGAAACCTTTGTCAACACACTCCTTCCAGACACTTCAACTGCACTCCTTGCAGGAATCCTTGCTCAGATAGAGAAACAATTGAAACTCATTCCTATTTCCTTTTAGACTTCAATTCAACACATGAAATTATATACACAGCATATAAAGCAAAAGTGTAACAGGAAGAAAACATTCATGAGCATATCATTTAACATCAATACACAGAGAACAAACACAAAACCATGAATTTGAATCAACCTCTTCTATTAATCAAAATATCTGTACATGGGCGTTCTTACACAGCTCTCTGGATGCTCTTACTCTTCCTTCTCCAATAATGTTACAATACACAATGAGGGTGTCTATATCCCATTTCCCTCTTGCGCTCTAAACTGTCTCATCTAGAATTAAATTCTATCTACCTGCATTAACTACTTTAAATACCTTCTACCTACTAAGGACGAGAGCGAATTTCTTAAGGTCCGGTTACATTATACAAAAGGTGCTCCTTCTTAATGGATTCATTTAAGATTGTGTAACAACTTCAAGGGAATTTCAAAAATTGTGTTGCCGCTTGTCCAGCTGTCCATTGTCTTCCACGCTGGCTCGCTTGATGTTGGTGATGCTCCTGCATCATACTCCCTCGCTTGAAAATTTTCATGGGTTCCTGTCCATGAGCTCATGCACAGTCTATCCATGCTTTTGTATCTCTACTTCAGTCTCCCAGCTAGCATCTTCAACTGGATGGTTCTTCCATTTGACCAAATACTCAAAGTATTGCTTTCGCCTAGTCCTCTTGCTCACTCTTTTGTCCAGTATGCACTCCATCTGCAAATTTTCTACCACTGGCATCTGCTTTGTCCACTGGATCATTGGCTGCTCATTTCTAGTTCCTGTTTCTTCAGTTCTATATGGGTACAAATCTGAGATGTTGAATATCGGAGAAATTTCGATCCCATCGGGTAATTCAATCTCATAAGCATTCGCCCCAAATTTCTTCAAGACCTTACATGGCCCGATTTTCTTCATCTTCAGCTTATTATATGTTCCTCTCGGGAACCTTTCTTTCCTAAAATGTGTCAGAATCAAGTCACTAACCTCAAACTGAAGTTGTCTTCTATGTTGATCCATTCTGCGCTTTTATTCCCAGCTTGTATTCAGCAGTCGCTCCTTCACCTGCCTGTGAAGTTCTTTCATCGCCTCTGTGAATTCTTCTGCACTAGAACTCCTAGTCGCAATCTGTTCTGAATCTCTAAGTTCATAAATTCCTCTCGGCTGCATGCCATAGACAATCTGAAATGGACTCTGCCCTATGCTCCTGTTAACTGAGTCATTATAAGAAAACTCTGCCTGGGGTAATATGTTGTCCCACTAGCTGTGGTGTTTTGTCACCAAGCTTCTCAGCAAGTCTCCCAAACTTTTGTTTACCACTTCTGTCTATCCATCTGTCTGAGGATGATAAGCCAAACTAAATGCCAAGTTAGTTCCCATCTTATTCCATAAGGTCCTCCAAAAATTCCCTATGAATTTAGTATCCCGATCCGAAACTATACTCTTCGATAACCCATGAAGTCGAATGACCTCTTTGAAAAAAAGGTTCGCAATGTGAGTTGCGTCACTGGTTTTCTGACACGGAATGAAGTGTGCCATTTTGGAAAATCTATCCACCACCAGAAAGATTGAATCAACACCCCTTTGTGTTCTTGGCAACCCCAATACAAAATCCATGCTAATTGCATCCCGCGGCCTCTCTGGTATGGGCAATGGTTGATAAAATCCTACATTCTGCTTCCTTCCCTTCGAATGCTGGCAAATTCTGCATCTGTCAATGAATCTCCTGACATCTTCTCGCATTCCCGGCCAAAAATATGACTCATTCAATTTTGCGAATGTCTTATCGTGACCAAAGTGCCCTGCCAATCCTCCACTGTGTTTCTCCTTTAGCAAGTTCTCCCTCATGGAGAATTTCGGAATACACAGTTGATTACCTCTAAACAGTAATCCTTCTTGGATCATGTACTCTATCCATTGGCTTCTATCCTTGAGAATTGGATTCTCAGCTGCTTCATACGCTTCCTTAAAATTTGGATCATCAACGTACATGTTCCTAAGATCATCAAAACCCAATGTTTTGACTCGGAACTCCTGCAACAACAAACACTTCCTGCTCAAAGCATCAACCACTTTGTTAGCAGTACCAGAAATATGTTTAATCACAAAAGTGAAATTCTACATATAATCAACCCATTTGACATGTTTCTGATTCAATTTCTCCTATTGAGTCACAAACTGCAATGCATGATTATCACTGTACAAGACAAATTCCTTCGGGATCAAGTGATGCCTCCATTTCTTCAATGCCTGTATGATAGCATAAAACTCCTTATCATAAGTGGATTATTTCACTTTCGCTTCATTCAGCTTCTCACTGAAATACGCTATCGACCTGTCTTCTTGACTCAAGACTGATCCGATTGCAAATCCACTTGCATTGCATTTCACTTGAAATGTCTTCTGGAAATTCGGCAACACCAAAACTGGTTGTTCCGTAATCTTCGTCTTCAACAGATTGAAAATTTTCTCAGCTTCTTCAATCCAGTGAAAATATTTATGTCTTTTCTTCACTGTATCCATCATCGTTGCACTAATTCCACTGAAATTCCTGATGAACTTTCGGTAGAAACTAGCCAATCTATGAAAACTTCTCACCTCAAAGATGTTCTTCGGTGATGGCCAATTCTTGATCACTTCCACCTTATCTGGATCCATCCTCAACTCATTTGCTGAAATAACAAATCCCAAGTAGATGAGCTTTGTCTTCATGAATGAGAATTTCTTCATATTTATCAATAGCTTCTCCTGCTGTAGTTTCTGCATGATTGTAGCCAAATGCTTCAGATGTTCTGCCATTGTTTTACTGTAAACCAGTATTTCGTCCAAATACGCAATGACAAATTTCCCGATGAACTCCCTCAGGACTTCGCTCATCAACCTAATGAAGGTACTCGACACATTTGTTAAGCCAAATGGCATAAAAAGCCATTCATACAAACCTTCATTGGTTTTGAATGATGTCTTCCATTCATCACCTTCTCTCATGTGGATTTGATGATAACCGCTTTTCAAATCAATCTTTGAAAAATACTTTGCTCCACTCAAGAAATCCATCAGATCATCCATCCTCGGAAATGGATATCTGTACCTGATGGTTATCTTGTTGATCATCCTTGAGTCAGTACACATCCTCCAGCCTCCATATTTCTTTGGACTGAGTACTGTTGGAACAGCACATGGACTCAAGCTTTCCCTGACCAACCCTTTTTCTAACAACTCCTGGACTTGTCTTTTGACCTCCTCATTCTCTTGCGGTGTCAATATGTATGCAGCTTTGTTTGGAAAACTGGCTCCTGGTATGAGATAAATGTGATGACTCACACTTCTAATCGATGGCAACGAACGAGGTAATTCATCCACTACTATGTCAGCGAACTCTTCCAGTAGTTCCTGAATTTCCTCTGGTAAATCATCCACCCTTGTGCTAGTCAAAACAATCCTCGGTTTCCTGACCACAATGAACTGTGGATCTTTTGTCTTCTTAACCTATGTAAGAAGTTCCTTCCCACTCATGAGAAGTACAGTGTTGCTTACTTCCGGCTTCACCTCCTTATCGTTGATTGGAAGCAACATGTGAGTCCTCCCATTCTTCTCTAGGGTGTATGTGTTCATTCTCCCATCATGAATCACATTCCTGTCATATTTCCATGGTCTACCCAAAAATAGATGACAAACATCCATAGGAATGACATCACAGAGTATCTTATCATTATATCCTCCTATTATGAATTCAACTAAACATTGTTTAGTGATAGTTACCTGGTGTCCTTTTTGTAGCCACGAAACTCTGTATGGGCTTGGATGATCAGTTGTCTCCAGCTCCAGCTTCTCTACCATCTCTGTAGAAACGAGATTATCTGTGCTACCACTATCTACAATGACCTTGCATACCCTGTCCTTGGTCTTGCAAGCAGTCCTAAAAAGTCTGGTCCTTTGGACTGAACTCTCCACCTCCTTCTTGGGTGTCAAAAGGACTTTTTGCATCATCAGTGATATTCTGCCTTTAGCGTCTTCTGCTTCAACATCTTGCCTTTGTGCTTCGGCGATGTGAAGCTTCTCCAATCTCTTTATTTTTATCTGGACACTCGTAAGACTTGTGCCCATTCTTTTCACATTTGAAGCATGTAACTACTCCACCTCTTCCTCTTCCTCTACCTCTAGTACGAGGAAAATCATTGTTATCAGCATAATCTCCTCTTTGCTCAGTATGTTTCCCTCTCTGTTCAGCATATTTCTCTCGCTGTGAGGTTCCACCTCTCTCAATTTGAGTCTGAGGTTTCTTCCAGTCCTCCTTGGGCTTCTAATATTTGTCCTAGGCAATTGATTTTCCATTGGGCTGACTTCGTCCTCGGCCTCTCTGACTCTGCTTTCAGCTCAGCTTCTCTTCCACTTTCAGAGCCATCTGATAAGCATCTTCCACTGTTCAGATGGTTACCATGCTCATCTCATCCTGGATATCATATCTCAGGCCATTCATGTATCTGGAAACTTTTTCATCATCACTTTCCCGATGACCCGCCCTGATGTTCAGCTTGTAGAACTCCTCAGTGTATTCTTTCACTGTCATCAGCTTCTGTCTCAGGTTATGCATCCTCCTAAACAGAGTAATTTGATAATCTCTGGGGTTGAATTTTGCCTTCATCTTCGCAATCATTCTATCCCAGCTCTTGATCTTCTGCTTGCCCTTGCAGTGTCTGTTAGCTTGTAGTTCATCCCACCACAATGCTGCATGTCCCTTTAATCTAGTGATAGCATGCTTGACTTTCTTGTCTTCTTCGACATCATCATAATCGAAGTATGTGTCTAGAGATCTAATCAAGTCTAGAAGCTCCTCTGCATCCAGGTTTCCCTCATGAACTGGAATGTCCATCTTTGCTCTTGCACCCATTCTGGCAATAGCTCTGTTCAAACGCTCATTTGATGCATCTTTGGCTGCAACTTCTTCTTCTCGTTCAACCTCAATCTCACTTTCGGAATCACTCAGATCCCTAGCACTGACTATGCATCTTTGCGTTGTTTCCATGTCTTCGAGTCTAGCTTATAGATCGTGCATCTCTCTCTCCATAGTTGTATCTATCATCTTCCTGCCTCTTCTTCTCGACATTTCCCTCTTCTCTGGTGGATCGGGTGTTTGCATGTCCCTTCTCCTTGGTGGCATGGTGAATTCACTTCTTCTCTGCTACAGAAAGCAAAGAACCTTTCTGAGCTCTGATACCAGATGGTGTAGTGTATCAGAGTTCTCTTTACCTCTTATGCCTCCCTCGTCTAAAATATACAGACAAGAATTAGGCTCTGATACCAGATGGTATCAACGCCCTCAACCCGCAGGTTGGAAGGTCCACGTCAACACAGGATATTTCCTTTCACATGGCCTGAAGAACTTTGATGCTCTTCTATTTCTCTGTCAGGAAATCTGCACCCACAACAATTCTCGTGGGATCCCCTCTTTTCACGTAGGAGATCGGAATTCATGCTTTAGCGAATTCGTAGGTCGGGCATTGGTCTCTCGAACCCCCAAAACCTGAAAACCAGTCAACGTTGGCTTTCCATTTTTCTATCGGGATTTTCTCTATCGCGATTTCAGCACTCGCGATGTCAAATGACTTGTTTCACCGACTCCCGAGTCCCAATATGCCGAAACCCCAACACACGCACAAGTTTGACTTTTCAGTGGTCCTTCACTCCATCAGAATTTCGGACTTTGCAATATCACGAATCCTGATGCAATTGTTTCGGGACTTCTCGCCAAGAAACCCTGAAATGGTGTGCCACCTGTCCACTCATTTACTCCGCTGTGGACCCACACAAAACCTCTTGGCTTTCAGGATATCATGTATTGGGATATCACGATTCCTGTTGCAACGTTCACGGGACTTCCACCCACGAAAACCCAATATAAAAATCCACATGTAAATCCGACGGCTCTTGTGGCTCGGAATTATGGTCCTGCCCCTCCTGAGCTTTGAACCCTTCTGGGAATACTCACCATATCTCCCCTGCTCCTCCGCGAGATCTAACGGCTCACGAAACTTCGCAAATTCTCCCTGGAGAACTCTGATCGTCTGTTCCTCCTTGACGATTTCTGCGAATGATAAGTGTTCCTTCCCTGACTTGTCCACCTACAGTGCAAACTTACGACGCCTTCTTGAACCTTCTAGTCACATCTTCCCTACACTGTCCTTCAACAACTTTGAAGGCCTTATCCTTCCTGAGCTTTGTTATAACTCTGAGCCTTTGAAAAGACTCTTGTGCGCACTCCTTGCGGCAACCTTTAGACACTTCCAAGTGTTGAATTTCCTTTGACTCTACGCACACCTACAACAACAGTCTCTCAATTCTTTACTCAGGTTCACAACCCTGAGACTTCACCCAGCCTGCGCACTCCTTGCACGCTCCGGTGCCCAACTGCACTTATGATTGAATGAGAACAAAATCTATTTCTATCTAAAACCTTTGTCGATGCACTCCTTGTAGACACTTCAATTGCACTCCTTGTAGGAATCCTTGCTCAGATAGAGAAACAATTGAAACTCATTCCTATTTCCTTTCAGACTTCAATTCAACACATGAAATCATACACACAGCATATAAATCAAATGTGTAACAGGAAGCAAACATTCATGAGCATATCATTTAACATCAATACATAGAGAACAAACACAAAACCATGAATTTGAATCAACCTCTTCTATTAATCCAAATATCTGTACATGGGTATTCTTAAAAATATCTCTGCATGCTCTTGCTCTTCCTTCTCCAATAATGTTACAATACACAATGAGGGTGTCTATATCATGTTTCCCTCTTGCGCTCTAAACTGTCTCATCTAGAATTAAATTCTATCTACCTGCATTAACTACTTTAAATTCCTTCTACCTACTAAGGACGAGAGTGAATCACTCAAGGTCTGGTTACATTATACAAAAGGCGCTCCTTCTTAATGGCTTCATTTAATATTGTGCAACAAATTCAAGGGAATTTCAAAATTCATGTTGGCGCTTGTCCAACTATTCATTGTCTTCCACGCTGGCTTGCTTGATGTTGGTGATGCTCCTGCATCACATCTTATACCCCTAAATATTCATATATATATCGATGACGGTATTGCAATTGAATAAATCATAGAAGAATCATTCAACCTATAAGTTCTAGTCCACACAATTATAATAATTATATACATCCTTATCGCTAAAATTTAGGTTAAAAAGTGGGTAAACAAGGGTCATTGATGTAGAGACTAGTGTAGAGGTACCTCACACTAAGGTGAAATAAAGCACGCCAAAAACTAACTTAACCATTTTAAAATTTTTGCATAGGTCACATCATCAACATAAACACCTAAGAATAAGTATTCTTACAATGATCGCTGATAGAGATGGCAAAACTTGGCATGGGATTCCTCTACACACAAGGTATTACTAGTATAAAGAAAAACACAGAGATATAGTACCCAGAAATGCGCAGTAAGAAAAATGTTGAGTAGGAACATTTAACACTGGGCGAATTCATTTTGCTAGAAGCCAAGTTGAAACAAGGGTAAATTTTACAAGTGTAAGAGGTAAAAACAAATTGGGCAAAAACACCACAGGATGGATCCTTGTATTCGCTGGAGGAAATCCCAACAACTCGCAGATCTAGGGAAAGCAAATCATGGGTATTCCGAGCATAAAAACGTAGAGTAAGGTGAGTAAAATCGTTGTTCAAGGAGATGAATGATGGAATGGAAATGCACAAGGTAAACTTGCCTTGCCCACAAGGTGGCTATGCAAAGAGATGAATATCAAAATGAAAACACCCAAGGCAAACTCGCATTACCACAAAGTGGTTGTGCAATTGGATGACTGTCAGAATAAAATGCCCAAGCAAACTTGCCTCACCCACAAAGTGGTTGTGCAATGAGATGACTTTCCAAATAAAAACGCCCAAGGAAAACTCACCTTACCTACAAAGTGGTTGTGCAAATGGATGACTTTCAGAATAAAAATGCCCAAGGAAAACTCGCCTTACCCACAAGTGGTTGTGCAAATGGATGACTGTCAGAATAAAAACATAGAGATACCATTCCTTTCATCATGGTTTAAACAAAAACACAGAGATACCATTCCTTTCATCACGGTTTAAACAAAAACATAGAGATACCATTCCTTTCATCATGTTTTAAAGAAAATGAAAAGATCATCTAGCACAAAAATGCAAAGATAAAGGAGAAGGGATCTGGGAATAAAGGATAAATGTGAAGCATAGATACATGAAGAAAATCATTGTACAATGTAGGGAAATCGTAGTGTAAAAGAGTTGAGGATTCACTAAGCATAAGAAGATAAAATCAATGTGCAAATAATTGAAAACCGTTGGGCCAAGGAAGTGAGGTTCGTTGAGTTTTAAGGGAAAATATTTCTCTGTGTAAAAAGAAGAGAAGAAACGCAACCAATTCCATTTAAATTCTGAGCTAGGGTTTTCCAGGAAAAAAAACTGAAATCAATAAGAAATGGTGAAAGCATAAGGATGGGAGATTCTCGCATAGAGAAACACATAAATACAAATGACGAGATCATCACAACTTGATGCAGGAGCATCCACACTCATCAAGTGAGCCAGCGCGTGGAGTAAGAGAGCATACAGCTAGATAGTGCCAGCACACATATTTTTGAAATACTTGGATAGTTGTTGTGCCGCCATTTGGATGAAGAGCATTCAAAGCGGGAGCCCTTGTATTATATTATAGATAGGAAGGCATTTAAGGGTTTTAATGCTGTTAGATAGAAAGTAAATGTAGATTAGACAGTTTTACTTTCCGAGAGGGAAAACGGAGTATAGACACCCTCCCTTGATTCATTGTATTGATATTCTGTATTATTATGATATTTAGATTAGCATTTAGAAGAAGAAAACGGAGCAGAGAGCTTGGGAAGAACACCCATGTATAGGTTGAATTAATAGAAAGGAATTCTGATTCAATTCCATGGTTGTGTTTGCTTTCTATGTGTTGTTGATATTATGCTGTTGCATACTTGCTTCTTTTTATGCTTTTCTTCTATATGCTGCATATGTGATTTCATATCAGGTTAGAAACCTGAGAGAATGAAGAATGAGATTTAATTGTTTCTCTATCTGAGCCGGGATATTCCTGCATCGAGTGCAGTTGAATTCCTCCACATAGAGTGCATTGAGGAGGCTCTATGGTGAACTCTTATTCTCGTCGACCAGAGCGAGTTGGTTTGGGTATTCAAACCATGCAGGTGAGTGCAGGTTGAATTGGAGTCTCAGTAGCAAGTCTGAGAAGGGAAGAAGCAGGTTCACTATGACGGTGAGTGCACAGGGCATGGAAGACTTCAACACTTGGGGAGTGGTTGAAGGTTGAGTGCGAGCAGGGTGCTCGAAAGATCTATGAAGGAGTCAGAGAGAGAGAATTCAGCTCAGGAGGGATAATTCCTCGTTCATGTTGTAGGAACTGGCCTGGAAGAGATTCGAACCAAGAGAAGTTTGGCTTACGGAGGAGGTCGGCTACCATTTCATATCGGCATATCGGGGTTGGCGAGTGCAAGGGTTGCATGCACGTCGAAATTGTGAATCGCGATTTCCTGATTTAGTGGGAGCCATTGATCATCGAAGGGACAGGTGGCAGGAGATCTCAGCATCTCAGGGTTTCTGCACTCAGGGTTTTCAACCTCAGAGTAACTTGTGTTGTGGATCCACGATCCACGAAGACCCGAGGTGACGTGGCAGTGTGGGTCCCCGGAAGCAAGTGGAGGACAGGTGGCATGGTCACGGGGGATCGATACTTCGGCATTCGAGGTTTGTAGACACAAAGTGTCTACCTCGCAGACAGTATTTTCCCAAGGGGAAAATCCCCGATACAGACGTTGACTTTCGACCCGTTGACATTGGGGATCGGGATTCGGAGTCGCATATTGCAAGAGGAGCACACACAGGGTTCGTGAGATCGCGAGACCCGATTTCCCGAGGTAGCCGCCGGGGAATCACCAGAGTGTCATGTGGGCATAGAAGGAAGAGCATTGACTCTTCGGGCCTGTCAGAAGAAGAAGGTCCTGGTGAAGCGACCGTCCGCGTGAGGGGTTGGTTGCGTCAGGGTGGTATCAAAGCGGGAGTGGAGTTCTCTTTGTGCGGACAACAGAGAGAAGAAGAAGACAATGTCACCAAGAAGAGAAAGACAGTCTCCTGATCATGAAGACAGGGACGCGCAAAGAAGGGGTAGGCCAGCAGTTAACCCATAGATGGAGTGGCAAATAAGAGATATCAGGGCAAGACTCGAAGAGATGGAAACCACCCAAAGGCGTGGAGCTGGTACAACAAAGTTTAGCGATTCTGAGGTAAAAGAGGAAGTTGGACATGGCCAGGAAGAAGTCGCTGCAGAAGATGCCTCGACAGAGAGGTTGATCAGAGCCATTTCGAGGATGAGCTCGAAGATGAAGATGGACATTCCCGTTTATGAGGGAAGCCTAAACGTAGAAGAGTTGTTGGATTGGATCCGAGCACTCGACACCTACTTCGATTACGAGGATGTCGAAGAGGACAAAAAGGTGAGGCATGCAGTTACAAAGCTGAAGGGACATCCAGCCTTATGGTGGGACGAGCTGCAGGCAGACAGACGTTCCAAGGGAAAACCAAAGATCAAAAGCTGGGATCGGATGATCGCCAAGATGAAGGCGAAGTTCATTTCGAGGGACTATCAGATCACTCTGTTTAGGTGGATGCAGAACCTGATGCAGAAGCTGATGACGGTGAAGGAGTACACCGAGGAATTCTATAGGCTCAACATTCGAGCAGGTCATCGGGAGAGTGATGACGAGAAGGTGGCAAGGTACCTGAATGGTCTCAAGTATGACATTCAGGATGAGCTGAGCATGGTTACCATCCGAACAGTTGAGGATGCGTATCAGATGGCCTTAAAAGCTGAAGAAAAGCTGAGCCACAAGCAGGGACAGCGAGGGCGAGGCAGGAGTCAGCCCAGAGGCAAAGCGATTGCCCAAGAAAACATTCAGAAGCCCAAGGAGGATTGGAGGAGACCTCAAGGTAAGGCTGAAAGAGGTGGAACCTCACAGCACAGACAGCAGAATACTGAGCCGAGGAGGCAGCAAGATGATCAGCAAGGTGGCGGATATGCTGACGCGAACACATTTCCTCGCACCAGAGGTCGAGGCCGAGGTTGAGGTGGAGTTGTCACATGTTTCACATGTGGGAAAGACGGACACAAGGCCGTTGACTGTCCCGAGAGGAAGGTGGACAAAGGAAATGATCACGTCGTTGAGGCGTAGAGGCGTGACGTGGAGGATGAGGACACTGGAAGCGGGAAGTTACTGACAGTGCATAAAGTTCTCTTGAAGCCTGAGAAAGAGGTAGAGGACATAGCTCAACGATACAGACTGTTCCGGAC
Organism: Picea glauca; assembly: GCA_000966675.3. NCBI lineage: Eukaryota > Viridiplantae > Streptophyta > Pinopsida > Pinales > Pinaceae > Picea > Picea glauca. Next base: position 202,146 of record JZKD02S0814823.1, on the reverse strand, counting down.
CACATGCAAGTCCAAGGGCTGGAAATACAAGGTCATAGTGGATAGCGGAAGCACTAATAATCTCGTTGCAACCGAGATGGTGGAAAAGCTGGAGCTGGAAATGCACAGACACCCGAGTCCATACAAAGTGTCGTGGATGCAAAAAGGACACCAAGTAAGTGTTACGAAACAGTGCTTGGTTGAATTTAAAATGGGTGAATATAGGGATAAAATTCTGTGTGATGTCATTCCCATGGATGTCTGTCATGTATTATTTGGAAGACCATGGCAGTTTGATAGAAAGGTTGTTCATGATGGGAGAATGAACACCTACACCTTAGAGAAGGATGGGAAGGCACACACATTGTTGCTGATAAAAGATAAGAAGGTAGAGCCGGAAGTGAGCAGCACGATTCTTCTCATGAGTGGGAAAGAGCTTCTCACAGAGATGGAGAAGAATGAAGATCCTCAATTCTTTGTTGTCAGGAAACCGAGAATTGTCTTGACAAGCACAAGAGTGGATGACTTGCCAGAAGAGATTCAGCAACTACTGGAGGAGTTTGCCGATATCATCGTGGATGAACTACCTCGTTCGTTACCACTGATGAGGAGTATAAGTCACCACATTGACCTTATACCAGGGGCAAGTTTGTTGAGTAAGGCCGCATACAGGTTGACACCTCAAGAGAACGAGGAGGTCAAGAGGCAGGTTCAAGATCTGCAGGATAAAGGACTGGTGAGGGAGAGTCTTAGTCCGTGTGTTGTTCCGACGATACTAAGTCCGAAGAAGGATGGAGGCTGGAGAATGTGTACAGACTCCAGGGCGATAAATAAAATCACCATCAGGCATAGGTTTCCACTTCCGAGAATGGACAACTTGATGGATTGCCTGAGTGGGGCAAATTATTTTTCAAAGATTGATCTCAAGAGCGGATATCATCAGATCCGGATGAGAGAGGGAGATGAATGGAAGACAGCATTCAAGACAAACGAGGGTTTGTACAAATGGTTGGTCATGCCGTTTGGGTTAACCAATGCGCCAAGCACATTTATGCGGCTGATGAATGAAGTCCTACGGAAATTCATCGGTAAATTTGTTGTTGTGTATCTGGATGATATTTTGATTTTCAGCAAAACCAAGGCCAAGCATTTGAGACACTTGGCAATTGTGATGAGGAGGCTACAGCAGGAGAAGCTGCTGATTAATTTGAAGAAGTGTTCCTTCATGCAGACAAAACTCATTTATTTGGGTTTTGTAATCTCGGCAAATGAACTGAGGATGGATCCTGAGAAGGTGGAAGTGATCAAGAATTGGCCATTGCCGAGAAATGTTTTCGAGGTAAGGAGCTTTCACAGTTTGGCAAGCTTCTACAGAAAATTCATTCGGAAATTTAGTGGAATCAGTGCTGCGATGATGGACACTGTGAAAAAGCGGCATAAAGTTTTTCATTGGACAGCCGAGGCAGAGAGGAGCTTCAATCTGTTGAAGCAGAAGATAACCGAGCAACCAGTGCTGGTGTTGCTTGACTTTCATAAAACCTTCCAAGTGAAGTGTGACACTAGTGGATATGCTGTGGGAGGGGTCTTGAGTCAGGATGACAGACCTGTAGCATATTACAGCAAAAAGTTGGATGATGCCAAGCTGAAGTACTCCACGTACGACAAGGAATTCTACGCCATCATACAGGCATTGAAGAAGTGGAGGCATTATCTCATTCCCAAGGAGTTCGTGTTGTACAGTGACAATCATGCATTGCAGTTCGTGAGCCAGCAGAAGAAGCTGAATCAGAAGCATGTGAAATGGGTTGAGTACATGCAGAATTTCACATTCGTGATAAAGCACATTTCGGGGACTGCAAACAGGGTGGCAGATGCTTTAAGCAGGAAATGTTTATTACTGCAAGAGTTCAGGATCAAAATGCTGGGTTTTGAAAATCTGAAAGATATGTATGACGGTGATGCTAACTTTAGAGAGGCACACGAAGCGGCCGAGAACCCAGTTCTCAGGGATAGGAGTCTGTGGATAGATTACTTGATCCAGGATGGATTGCTATTTAAGGGAAATCAACTATCCATTCCAGATTGCTCTATGAGAGAGAATTTGGTGAAGGAAAAGCACAGCGGAGGACTAGCAGGTCATTTCGGGCATGAAAAAACATTCGCCAAGCTGAGCGAATCATACTATTGGCCAGGCATGCGTGCAGATGTGAAAAGATTTGTTGACAGGTGTAGGATATGTCAACATGCAAAGGGCCGAAAGCAGAACACAGGGTTCTATCAGCCACTGCCTATACCAGAGAGACCATGGGAGGCAATCAGCATGGATTTTGTCTTAGGGTTGCCGAGAACACAGCGGGGAGTTGATTCCATCTTTGTGGTGGTGGATAGATTCTTGAAGATGGCACATTTTATCCCGTGTCATAAGACTAGCGATGCGACTCACATCGCGAATTTATTTTTCAAGGAAATTGTCTGATTGCATGGATTGCCGAGAAGTATAGTCTCAGATCGGGACACGAAGTTCATCGGTCATTTTTGGAGAACACTATGGAAGAAGCTGGGGACTGATTTGGCATTGAGCTCAGCATACCATCCACAGACATATGGATAGACGGAGGTGGTCAACAGGAGTCTGGGAGATCTGTTGAGAAGTCTGGTGACTGAGCATCACACCAGTTGGGATCGGATTTTTCCATAGGCAGAGTTTGCGTACAACGATTCGGTGAATCAGAGCACAGGTAAGAGCCCGTTCCAAATTTTGTATGGAACACAACTGAGAGGAGTGTCTGAGCTCAAAGAGCCAGAACAGGCTGAAACTAGCAGCGCGAGGGCTAAAGAGTTTGTTGAGGCAATGAAAGAACTTCACGCCGAGGTGAAGCAATGACTACAGAAGTCGAATCAAGAATATAAGCGCAGAGCCGATCAGAGGAAGAAACAACTTCATTTTGAAGTCGGAGACATGGTTCTGGCGCACTTGAGGAAAGAAAGGTTTCCGAGGGGGACGTACAACAAGCTCAAGATGAAAAAAATCTGGCCATGCAGAATTCTGAGGAAATTTGGCGAGAACGCATACGAGCTTGAGTTGCCAGAGGGCATCGAGATATCTCTGATTTTCAATATATCGGATTTGTACCCTTACAAGGATGCAGGAGCCTGCACTGGAACTTTGGAACCAGTGATCCAGTGGCAGAAGCAGTTGCCAGTTGCACAGAGACCTCAGATGGAGTGCATACTAGACAAGCGGGTAGGCAAGAAGACCAGGCGGAAGCAGTATTTTGAATACCTGGTGAAGTGGAAGAACCACCCAGTGGAGGATGCCAGCTGGGAACCAGAAGCAGTCATACAGAAGCATGGACAAACCGTGCAGGAGCTCATGGACAGGATCTCATAAAATCTTTTGAGCCGAGGAGTATGATGCAGGAGCATCCACACTCATCAAGTGAGCCAGCGCGTGGAGTAAGAAAGCATACAGCTGGATAGTGCCAGCACACATATTTTTGAAATACTTGGATAGTTGTTGCACCGCCATTTGGATGAAGAGCATTCAAAGCGGGCGCCCTTGTATTATATTATAGATAGGAAGGCATTTAAGGGTTTTAATGTTGTTAGATAGAAAGTAAATGTAGATTAGACAGTTTTACTTTCCGAGAGGGAAAACGGAGTATAGACACCCTCCCTTGATTCATTGTATTAATATTCTAGATTATTATGATATTCAGATTAGCATTTAGAAGAAGAAAACAGAGCAGAGAGCTTGGGAAGAACACCCATGTACAGGTTGAATTAATAGAAAATAATTCTGATTCAATTCCATGGCTGTATTTGCTTTCTGTGTGTTGTTGATATTATGCTGTTGCATACATGCTTCTTTTTATGCTTTTCTTCTATACGCTACATATGTGATTTCATATCAGGTTAGAAACCCAAGAGAATGAAGAATGAGATTTAATTGTTTCTCTGTCTGAGCTGGGAGATTCCTGCATCGAGTGCAGTTGAATTCCTCCGCATAGAGTGCATTGAGGAGGCTCTACGGTGAACTCTTATTCTCGTCGACCAGAGTGAGTTGGTTTGGGTATTCGAACCGTGCAGGTGAGTGCAGGTCGAATTGGAGTCTCAGTAGCAAGTCTGAGAAGGGAAGAAGCAGGTTCACTGTGACGGTGAGTGCACAGGGCGTGGAAGACTTCAACACTTGGGGAGTGGTTGAAGGTTGAGTGCAAGCAGGGTGCTCGAAAGATCTCTGAAGGAGTCAGAGAGAGAGAATTCAGCTCAGGAGGGATAATTCCTCATTCATGCTGTAGGAACCAGCCTGGAAGAGATTTGAACCAAGAGAATTTTGGCTTACGGAGGAGGCTGGCTACCATTTCATATCGGCATATCGGGGTTGGCGAGTGCAAGGGTTGCATGCACGTCGAAATCGTGAATCGTGATTTCCCGATTTAGCGGGAGCCATTGATCATTGGAGGGACAGGTGGTAGGAGATCTCAGCATCTTGGGGTTTCTGCACTTGGGGTTTTCAACCTCAGAGTAACTTGTGTTGTGGATCCGCGATCCGCAAAGACCCGAGGTGACGTGGTAGTGTGGGTCCTCGGAAGCGAGTGGAGGACAGGTGGTGTGGTCACGGGGGATCGATACTTCGGCATTCGGGGTTTGTAGACACAAAGTGTCTACCTCGGAGACAGTATTTTCCCGAGGGGAAAATCCCCGATACGAACGTTGACTGTCGACCCGTTGACATCAGGGATCGGGATTCGGAGTCGCATATTGCAAGAGGATCACACACAGGGTTCGCGAGATCGCGAGACCCGATTTCCCGAGGTAGCCGCTGGGGAATCACCAGAGTGTCCTGTGGGCATAGAAGGAAGAGCATTGACTCTTCGGGCCTGTCAGAAGAAGAAGGTCCTGGTGAATCGGCCGTCCGCGTGAGGGGCTGGTTGCGTCACAACTGCATAATTAATTTAAATTTCAATAAAATTTGAACCTTCAATGGAATTTACCCCAAAAATACATATACAATAGAATTAAACTTCATTTTTAATTGAAGCTTAATGAGTTCAATCTTATTTTAGGATTACCGTAACCGAAGACGAAGAATCCAAAGTTGTTAATCCACGCTTGCACTCCTTCTTGTCTCTTTCTTGCTAATCATCGAGACTTCACCAGTACCTCCTAGCCAATGCTAGGGGTACTCTTCTTCACCCTTAGCCCCCCGAGCTGCAAAGGGGCCATACACAACACAACTAGAAAACTCTAGGTCCCAGCTTGCCTCGCAAGGTCAAGCTACCACTCTCTTTCTCGAGCTGGGTATCCCAACTCTGACAAGAAAAACCAGTCAAAGAAATTTCAACAGCATAAATTTACTCATATCAGTCCTCATACATTCCTCCTCTCAGCCATTTCCTTTATAGAATTTTTTTCTTAGTGACAACTTGCCATGCACATTTAATTCATTTTTTAATAATTTAATTAGGAATTATTTTTCCCATACACTTGTCACTTGTTCCCTTAGTTGCACTAATAAATCTATAATTTAATTAAATTAATTGTCAATTCCCTCACCCATCCTAAATTCACTCCTAGTTGCCCCTTTATTCCCTCTATTTCATTTTTAATGACTGACACCTTTCTAAAACTTAGTGGTGTTTAATTTAGGAAAGTTCTATAGTTAGACTAGACTAGATTCCTTTCTATGCTTCCACATTCCTTTTTATATTTATTTCATTTCTTAGCTTAGTTCCAATTTGGTATTCTTTTTCACACATTTATATAATTAAATATTTAGATATAAATTTTTTACTCTTTCAATTCCTAACTTGATATTTTTTTCTTCATCCCCCACCATTTATTAAATTTATAATTTATTTATTTTTTTAGTCTTCTTACCCCTTTAGACTTAGGCTCACATTTTTAAACTAGGCTTAGAATTTTTAAGGAGATTTTATAATTAATAAAAATTACTCATTTAATAATTATTTTAAGCCCAACAATGTCAAAAGAAAAATTGTTTTCTATGCACCTAGGTTCATTGATTCACCTTTATTAAAATCACGACGTACCCTTCAAGACGCACTCCATGCTCCAAGGGTTCCACTCGCCTTTATTCAAGTTTTATTTATGTGATGTGCCCTTCAAGATGCACTACGTGCTTCAAGGGTGCCACTCGCCTTTGAATGATTTTGGTAGTTGTCCAACCCTTGGATTCAATACTCCATCAGGAGACCATGTGAGAGACTAAGGGCCTCTGAGGAATAAGTGCCCTTCATTATTGCGTGCCCCTTAGAATCTTCGTGAGTGACTGTCTCAGTCTACCCTCATGACATCGTGGATCTCTTGAACTAGTTAATCGTTAACCTACAATTTGAGCCACGTCAAGAATACTAGTAGGTTGTGGTAGGGTTGCTTCCACACCTCTCCCTCAATATCTAGTTGTTGTGCATGGCCCCTTTACTCCTTATGTGATTCTAATTAGCAAACAATCATCAACCTGCATCCATCAACAAAACAATGTCAATGATCCATAAACAACATCATAATATACTCGATCATATGACACATATGAAAAAATAGAAATACCCAAACCATATACAGTCCACTCCCTGACTCGATCCAGAGTCCAAGGAGGTCCATTGATGCCATCGACATCCTCAATCTGTCAAGGTTCCTGCACACACAGGAGAAACTCGTCAATAACACCTGTCTATACATAGATATAAAATAACATTACATCATAATCCAACAACATCATCAACATAATCCATAAGAGAAACAAACAACCATATACTAAACCATATCACTTGCACGCAAGTGTCCTCAAAGAATAAATCAAATCATGTGCACGCAAGAGCAGGATGTTACACACTGCTATACCTCCTTATTTACAGGCACTTCCCTCACCTGCATCGCAATTGTTTTTCCCATAAATGTTGTTGAAGGTTATTTGTTGTCACTCTCCTCCATGCTTCTCTGCTTATTCCTGTGCATGACCTTTCTAACTCACTAGGTGAGATATGAGTTATGCTTCTAAGAGAGGAAATGCACATGTAGAGAGGAAGTGCACAAGTAAGGTGCACTACGACCTATG
>JZKD02S0814823.1:122957-143007 GCA_000966675.3 Picea glauca | reverse complement strand
TAGTTTTTTCAATATATGTATTTGATTATTTGAAGTTGTTATAATTGATTATGCCTTCAAGTTGTTATATACTATATTTTCATTTTATGTTTCTATACCTTATATTTTCACATTCGTGGATTTTCAAACGATAGATCGAGGCGAGATGTCAAGACGTGAGTCTCCAAATATGCCTCACAAACACTCAAGCCTATCAAATGAAGGAGGAAGAGGAACCCCTTCTTCAAATGAGACATCGAGGACCTCAGAGACCCCTATCTCAACAAGGAATGGTAGCTTGGGAGGGGCATTTAGTAACCAAGGGAAATCTAGTGGGATGAGGAGATTATCAGATGAATAGGTGAATATATCATCCAGAAAGAGTGATTGAAATAGAGCTATGGATGCAACTTTTTTAGATGCATTGCACATAAATACTCCAACACCGGAGAATGTAGGGAACTCTTTACAACAACAAAATATGTTTGGTAAATTTCTTTTGTTTATGTATTTTTTTGTGTATTTATGTTTATGTTTTATATATTTTTTTTTTGTTTTTTTTTATACTTTTTTTTTTGTCAAATGTTGTAATTAGTTTCAAATGTGTCTTTGTGTGGAGGATTAATTTAATGCAAGAGATGACAAGGAAAGAGAGAGGGATTATCATGTAGATTCTAATGTTGGTGAAGATGATGAAGGTGAATCAAGGGGGCATTATCAAGAAACTGAAGATTACACACCTGCTTCCACCTATCCCTCAGATGTTGGTGATGATCTTCCTTGGGAACGGTATGATGAAGCAATGACCCTCAAATGATGTTAAGGTCTTAAAAGTGGGATGCAAAATTATTTGAGGTGCTTGGATCTCTCTCAAGTGATCAAGCAAATCTTGGAGATTGTTTTTCGTTCTTTGCAGAACTTTATGGATGCATATCAAAATATGGGGCCAACGAAAGATAACTTCATAGATTTGCTGAGGAGACGAAAGTCAGAGGTGATGGGCCTTCATAAATGGGAAGTAGTAAACAATAGAGTTTCAAAAGAGGATGCAATTTCTATGTTTAATTTCAAGGAGGGTAAAAGAAAAATATGTTAAAGGTGCAGTATTTTAAGCACCCCAACATTGCAGGACATCTTTATAATAGATTTTTGGCAGCATATGGAAAATTTTCGTGGAATGATGAGATTCCACATTACTTTTCTAGACTTTTTTATGCAGATTTTTTCATGGGAATGTGCCTTGATTATACCATCCTACCGTCCAACTATTATGGGGTTGGTAAAGGATGAACACATGATCGGAAAGGGGCATATCAAAATGAAGCATTGCATAGGCCTACACAACCTTTGGTATCTCTCCCAACAAAGGCATTTTATTCGCATTCAGAGATGCGAGCTACATTGAATGTTGGCAAGGAGACCAGGAATGCAATCAGAGAAAATTTAGAATCATTTTTTTATGGTGTTGATGTCGTTTTGAACCATCATAGATGTAACATCCCACTCTTGTGCGCACTTCTGATGTGACTTATTATTGAGGACACTTGCGTGCAAGTGATCCGGTTCATTATATCACCAACTATTTCGCTTATGGATTATGATGATGTTGTGGATATGATGATATGTTATTTTATTTTATTGTATCGACAGGTGCTATTGAATGGTTTCTCTTGAGTGTACAGGACTCTAAACTGATTAAGGATGTCGATGGCATCGATGGACCTCCTTGGAATCCTGATCATTTCAGGGAGTGGACTATTTATGGTTTATGTATTTATGTTATTTCATATGTGACATATGTCTGGTATATTATGATGTTGTTTATAGATCGTTGACTTGCTTGTCGATGGATGCAGGCTGACGATAGCTTGATAATCAGACTCACATTTGGAGTAAAGGGGTCATGCATGAAAATCAAATATATTGAGGGAGAGTTTTGGCAACAGCCCTACCACAGCCTACTAGCACTCCTGCCATGGCTTGAACTATAGGTTAACGATTACCTAGTTCGAGAGGTACACGATGTTGTGAGGGCAGACTGTGACAGTTTCTCACGATGATTCTAAGGGGCACACAATAAGGCAAGGTCCTTATTCCTTAGAGGCCCTTAGTATCCCACAAGGTCACCTGATGGAGTATTGACTCCAAGGGTTTGACGTTTACCAAAATTAGTCAAAAGGATAGTGTCACCCTTGGAGCACATAATGCTTCTTGAAGGGAATGTCACATACATGGAACTTGAATAAATGTGAGTGGCACCCTTGGAGCACCTAGTGTGTCTTGAAGGGAACATCGTGATTTTTATACACAGATGATTCAATGAACCTAAGTACCTAGAGAACAATATCTTACCTTGATAGGGTCAGCGTTAAAATAATTATGCATCAGCAAAGTACCTTAATTATAACTTTTCCCCTAAACATTTGTTAAGCCTAGTTGAAATTAAAGACTAGGTCTAAGTAGGCTATGAGGAAGAAACAAATTAATAAATCAAATTAGAATTAAAAGGGGGAAAAATCAAATTTAGAATTAAATGGAGGATTCAATTATTTAAAATATTAATTGTTGTTTTGTGCAAACTTGTTAATTTCGAACTTAGACAAAAAGGGGGAAACTTAATTAAAAAAGGGATGTGGAACTTAGGAGGGAATCTAATCTAGAAAAAATTCCATTTTCAAACTCAACTAAGCATTAAGAAATTCGTGAGCCATTAAGGGAATGTAAGGGAATAAAGGGACATCGAGGAGCGTTTTTAGGAACGCTTTTAGGTGGGGGAGGAAAATTAGCAATTCAATTTAATTAATTAAATGAATTTCTGGTGCAACTAAGGGGTTGGGTGACAAGTGTACAAGGGAGAATATTCCCTAATAAATTTTTAATAAAACTAATTTAATGTGAAAATGGAAAGGTCACTAGGAAGAAATCTATAAAAGATATGGAAAAGGAGAGGTATGGAACGACTGGAGGGCATAAGGTTACAATACTGATATTTGTTTTGACTGATTTTTCTTGTGGGAGTTGGGATGCCTAGCTCGATAGGGAGTGGTAGCTCGACCTTGCAAGGTGAGTTGAGAGCTAGATTTTTCTATGGTTTTTGTGTGCATGGCTCCTTTGTGGCTTTGGGGGCTCATGGGGAAGAAGAGTACCCCTAGCATTGGATGGGAGGTGTCGGTGAGGTCTCAACGGTTAGCAAGATCGAGGATGGGAGGATCACTAGTTGACAAAGAACATCTCCAAGCCCAGTTCGTCGGTGGAAATACTCTCATAAAGATTTATATATGTACTTGTAATTTAAAAATGGGTGTAATTTATATTATGTTTTTGCTTGATTGCAAGTCTTCTCTAGTGAGATTTGAATTATTGTTCAATTATCTACTGAACAATTGTTTAGTTTTTAGATTGTGGCTAGAGATATTTTATCTAGAATGTATATATAATTTTTTTTCATAAAAGGAAACCGTGTATGTATGTTTTTATATATTTTTCATTAAAAAGGAATCATGTAAATATATTTTATATTTTAAATATCTACTGAAAGACTGTAAATTTCTTAGATCGTGGTTAGAGAAGTTTTGTCTGGAATGTTTACTTATTTCATTAAAAGGAACTGGTGTAAATATATATATATATATATATAACATGTTGGTTTTGGATTTCCTTGCATAGTGTTGTTTGCGAACCAGTGAGGCCTACCCAAGAGAAACTATAAGTTGGGTGCAACAATTGTGCTAAGAACTGCAATCTAAGCTCAAACCTCCATCTTGCTTCCCTGGTAGAAAAACCAAGAGTTCAATCCATTTAAACTTATGCACGTTTCAGGATTTTCTTTACTTGCTTAACCTTGATGCAGGCATCTAATGTGTGTAATGGATAATGACAGTAAGAGCAGAATTCACATTGTTCGAGCCTCGATGCCCGTCCACTAATACCTTGGTCACCTTTCTGTCTAAACCTTTCCTGGGAAGGTGGTTTCCTTAAACAGAGTGGTTGTTGATGAACCCCTCGTGAACCGTTTCAGACCGACTGGGATTGTTTCACCCTCATCTCTGTCGGCCGAGGTAAATCCCCTCCTGATGGAAGGGTAGAAGATCACTGGCCCATCCAATTTGGTTAACGTGCATGGAGGGAACCTTTCCTTTCTCTGGTGTCAATATGGTGAATGTGGACAGAACCTTTCCCAATGCATTTTTGGATTGAATGGTGCACCCACAAAAACTTGCCACTTTTCTTCATTCTGTCCTTCTCTCTCATCAAAGACTGACGTCCGACTCCTTTCTTTGGGATCGAAGGTACCCACCTCTTAGATTAGAAGAGTTAGTTGTGTTATTGAACTAAGAGTTGTAGGTCTTCATTCCAATCAATTGTATGGAAGGAACCGTTTAAACCCAGAGCTCGTTGATGTGCATAGGAAACTAGTATCCGTCCCCTTCCCTACTCTTGATTTCCCACCTTGAATCCAAGGGTCGTTGCCTCTAGATTTAATTATTCACTCGGTGGCGCTTGTCTAATGGATCTACATCGAGAAGCGAGGGATATTCTGACAAGAGTCACACCTCCGACAAGTTTTACCCTAAGTAATTACCCCCTTCTTCCATTCTCTGATGACAGGAATCCACAAGCCAGGCAGAGTAAATCGCGCCTGGGAGAGATTCGTCCCTAAAGAATTCCTCTCACCTTGTGTTCAGGCTTGATTTTTCCCTGTCACTCCTTTCGAGCCTAACTGCCCTCTGCATATTTAATTCATTGTGTATTGGTTAGGCGATTGATTTCAGTTTAGCTGGCGTAATAAGTTTAATTATGACAGTGATTTTAAACTGTCCTTTTGGATAGGAACTATCTTTTTGGCCACCCCTCCCTTCTTCTAACAAAACGTAGTAAGCTTGTCAAGGATTCCTTATTGAAGCCTGAATGATAAGATTGATCCTTAGCAAGTAAGGGCTAGCCTCCTAACTGTTAGGAATTTTCCTTGCATGCAACTTCTTCCAAAAATTGAACCTTACCATTTTAGATCAAATGTTTTTCCCTTTTTTTATTTATAAAATTTTTTAGAACGAATGGTTAGTTTACCTTCCTTAATCGCCCTTACTCTGCTTGGATGACAAGGGTTATTTGTGCCATCCTCGATACTTGCTCCAAGATAAATTTCTTATTAAAGTCTTAAAGTGGGTAATGAAATCCTTAGGTATTAGTCCCAATTAATCAAATGAAATTAATTAATTTATCTTTGGCTACTAAATGTTAATAATTAATTATCAGTGAATTATAATAATCATCTGATGATAGAATTGCAGGAACGAATTCTTGAGATTTTCTTAGCTTGAAACTTTTAAATTTATCCTTTTCTTGCATAAACTTGACCTTCCTTGTAAATCTCACACTACTCTAATTGGGACTCGCCTCTTTGAAAAGAAATTATGCTTGGTATTTTTGCTTATTTTAAATTGCATTCTAAGGTGATTATTTTTTTAGTGCCTATAAAAGGACATAGGATTGACTAAGATTCCTAATCTCTTGTGCTTGTAAAAATAAATGATTACTTTGTATCATGGATTTCGCCGGACTAAATAATTATTTTATTGTGCGCATTGTATAATGATGATATAGGTTTAATTAAGAAATTAAGATTAACTGTGCACTTGAGTCAATGGTGATTTGATCTTAACTTGATGTTTTGATCACGTGCGCATCTTGAAACATAAAGATGTTCCACTTGCACCTTAGATTAATGTTGTCATAGGGTTGATGGTTGAATTGTTCTCTTGCGCCTTGCTAAAAAGGGTGGACATCTCTTACATCGTGAATTGTTTATGCATAATGGATGGATTACTTGATTAGAATGCTCGTGTGTAGCTCATTAATGTGATGTATGGCTAGTGGAGGAGTTAGAATCCTTGCGCGCGCTGAACTTAATGTAATGTATGAGGTTTAGATATTTGACTTCTCGCATTGTAACACCCCAGGTTTTGAACCCCCATTTTAAATAATGTATTATTACAATGCTGAGAGGCCAGAGTGCCCAAACAATTACTAAAAGGCTAGTGTGCCCAAGACATGTAATGGTTTTATCATTATTAATAATAAATACATGGTTGGCTTCTAGACAGACAAGGACTAGAGTTATAGGGGGCTATGATTCCACAAGAGAGGGGGCTTGAGGGGATAAATGTCTATTTCCTATTTTTTAATTACCCTTTTGTCTAAGGGAGGGGATCAGTTACGTGAGATTCTTGGGGAAGGCCAGGAGGTTCTTGATTTCCCCACGAAAATACTTAAACCCATCCCTGGTCTGATTGTGGGGTTGGTCAAGGTCCGATGGTCGTTGGTCATTATTCGTTGGCTCGTTCGCTCCTTCACTTTTACATTCATACCATTATTAACCTCACGCACTTCCATGCACTCACTTACCCATTCATTTATCCATCCTCACCTGCATCTTGGCTTGTGAAAGTTAAAGGAACTACTGAAGAATTAGCCATGGGATAGTTGGTTGTAATGGTCGCTGGTGAAATCCAGCCATGATTTGGGGCCTGCATGTCTAAGATGGGTTGTCCTGTGCCCTGCTTTTCTCACAAATGTGAGTCCTAAGAGTTCCAACATCGAGATTCTAGACCAGCTATGTTTGAGGTCCCAAAATAAAGGAGAGGGATTGTCTGAGGGACTGCATGGCAGAGAAGGGTGGAGGTCCATTCTCTTGGGGTGGTACAGGCTGGGTAGAAGAGAGATGGGTACTTGGATTATTGTGGGTGTTGGGAAACTTGTGAGAGCTTGAGAGATGATTGGTTTGGGAACCCAAGTACACTCTGGAACTGTCCTTGTGGATTCATAGCCCTGGCTTGGGGATGACACTGCTGTTGAGATTTGGAGCAGTGGTGTCTATGGTTGGGTGAAACGCCCTTGGTCTGCAGCCAGTTGGTGTCACCTTTTTATAAAGATAAGTGATCTATGTTGTGATATTATTATCTGTTAAGAATGTATTCCGTTGTGTATATTTAATTATCATTTAATTGAATCTTTAGACTATGCATGCTTGTTGAATACTGTCGTGCATGTCATTAAAGTATTTTCTTTTATGCATCCTTAAATTTTAAAAGGATATCATAAGAGAAAGAAGTCCAAGGGAGGGCTTGAAGGTAGCATGCCCTGACCTATGGGTGGTTGGGGATGTTATAGAATGGTATCAGAGCTTCTGGTTGAAACACCGGACCGGTATGGGCCATGTCTATTGGTCAGAGTCTTGGGGTCGAGATCGAATTCTGACCTTGGAGTTGAAAAGCTCAGGAGGAATGGCATTGCAAAATATACACAGGAGATAGAATATTAAAGACCCATGTAAGGGGTTCGAAGGATCGTGATCATCTAGTTCAAATTCGAGGGTGATCACCACTATAGGATCAGGAGAGATCCGAGATTGTTGGATCGGAGGACATGTGAACATGGGTCATCTGATGAAAATGAAGCAAGGGTTAAGGTCACCACCGTCAGATCCCATTGGAGAGTGAGATCAATGGACATAAGGCATTGCGGGGAACCAAGTTGCACGAGATATAATTTCCCATGGCTGTCCCACAATCCAAGCCATGGTTTCCCCAAGGGGTTACGTGTCAGCATCAGGAGAATTGTGGGGCGAAAAGCGGGTTACTCCAAACCGCTGATGCATGGCACCGCAAATTGAAAGGCATGCAATGATGTGACATGTTAGGGCTCGAACATCAAAACTCCATATAGCCAAAGTAGATCCTGACTGTCGATCACCAAGAGGTACATTTCAATAGATCAGTAACTCCAGAGAAATCTGTTCGAGAGGTTTTCAGTTGATTTTTGAAACTCCCGAAGCCCACAGAGCTAGAGAAACAAAGTAAATGTCGATCAATCAATCAACCGAAATAGATCTCAATCACCAGATCATCTGGAGTAAATCTCAAGCGTTGGATCATCCGAGGTGAATCTGGGTCATCTGATCTAGAAGAGATGTGGCATAAATCTATGGATTTCGGGTGAAGGCTATTATAACCCTAAATTGCACCACACATGCTTACCTAGCATCAGGCCAACTCATATCCCTTCATTGTCAAAACATCTACTGAACAACCTCTTTGAAAATCCTCTTGGGTCAAGGCCCACGCGCCCTAACCCACTACTGCACGTGTGTGCATGATGGCAGGCCTACTACAGCCCGCGTGTACCTAACAAAACACAAAAATATGAAAGTTTTCGACGAGACAAAAAGCTATGGGTCAGTTAACTGAAACTCCCGGCCATGCATGGCCGAGGGTTCATCCAAAACCCTAGCTCCTTCTAGCCTATAAAAGAAGGGGTAGGGGTACCATTTGGAGGAGGAAAATTATAGCGAAGAAACTCTGCCCATTTGTCGAATCCATTTTCCCAACCCTTTAGCCGCTCCTCAAGCCAAAGTTGAATTAACGCAAAGCAGTTGGAGGAAAAAAGAAGAGGAGGAGCCCAGGATCAGGATCAAGGAATGGTGGCCAGTCTCGACTTTGATTGTAAGTTGATTCATTTTTCAAATAATAAAAGAATACTTTTCCCATCCCAATGCATGAGTTATGTATGATTTGTTTAATTTATGCTTAATTTCTAACCCTCAAGTAGAAAAGTAGCATGCATGCGTAGTGTTTTGTCTTGATTGCAGGATTATCTTTGGAAGGAGCAGCGCAAGCAAGTGGGAAAAGCGCAACGGAGGATCTACACCAAACATCAGTAAAAAGGTTAGTAGTTTCTTTCCATGCATGTCTTGTGAAAGAGGGGTTTGGGTTTTGGGTGGTAGGTTTAAAAGTAATTTCTTTACGGTCAAAATCTGCATGCAAGTCTGACCCTAGTTTGCTAGTCCGTAGGGTATTTTTTCCAACAACAGAGTTGGCGACCATACTGGAGAAGATACTCTTTAGAGTTTCCGAATTTAGTTGAGTTTTTTGGGTAGTTTAGGAGATTAGATTTTATGTTTCTTTGCCTGTCTTTTTTTGTAAATCTTGAGCTAGCAGGAAGCCTGGTTCTTTATACCATTTTTCCCTAACTGTTGCTTGATGGCAATTGTCGGGACACACAGAGGTACACGCGGCCTGCAAAAGGACAGCACATGTGTACCCGTGCCCTAACCTCTTACATCTCATGTGTGAACGCTAGATGTAGAGGTTTCAGTAGCGTGTAGGATTTCAGAGAGCTTGAGAGGCAGTCCTCCTCTTCCCTGTCAGAATTATACATTCTCAGGGGGTTTTTTGGATCCTGTCTCAGTCTTGCTGGTTTCATAGTCTTGTCTCAATTTGTCTTGTTGTGTTTTGTTATTCTTTGCAAATATTTTTTTTTCTTTTTTGTTAGAAGAAGCATCCAAGCCTTCAAGGGACCCTAGTTGTCAATACCAGAGGCCTCTTCTGGTTCTGGGCTTCCTATTTTTATTTTTTTTCTTAGAAGTTATACATGCATGCGACCTGTAAAGGGTCAGACCACGTGTACACGTGTCCTATTTCAAATCTACACGTGTTCGCAGGCGTGCTATTTCAGTGACAGTAGCGTGCTTGACAAGCTGCTTTTTAATCAAGGTGGGGCAGTCATCCCCTCTTTTGGTGAGAAGTATTGATCTCAGGTGTTTAAGTCTAGAGTTGAACAGTCAGTAGGTTAGTTCATCTTACCCTTAGCCTGCTTTTTCTTAGTTGATAGTTGATAGAAAAGATAAAAAGAAAAAAAATTGTTTTATGGTTTTTAGACAAGCGTAAGAGTCCTTGCTTTCTTGATTTCCATTGTCTGTCTTTGCTCTGATTCTTTGTGATCTGCGCTTTAAGCCAGAATTCTGGTTTTTCTTGGTTTTAGGCTTGTCAGTCTTTTCCCTTTGTTACTTGATTAGCACGTAAATAAAAAAAAAAAAAGAAAAAGAAAAAAAAATCTTTTCATTTTCTTCTTTGTTTGAAGATTGTGTTTATGCATCAATAGCTAGGGAGAAGTATTTTTGTTCATAATTTTTTTGCAGTGCATTTAGATCATAAGTAGCTCGTAGTCGAGTGAAATTCCTTTATGTTTGCTACATGAAATCTTAGAAAAATTGAAAAGAAAAAGAAGTCTTTCTTTGTGAAAAGTTGTTGATTTTTGCATTTAGTAAAAGTCTTTTGTTTCCAGCTTTTTTCGTTCATTTTTTCTTTGAGTCTTTACACATCATCAGTTTCACCTTCATACCCCATGACATAAAAAATTTCATAAAAGAAACGCTAATTTAAAATCTATTAGACTTTTTGTTTGTAGGGTTCACAAACTAGTTCAGGACTAGAGCCTTGGATTAGGTTGGAGAGGAAACTCTCCAAGGCCATTCAAAACCAAACATTGGAGTCTGTGATAGGGAGTGTAGAAGTCCAGTTTCATGGCAGTTATCTGGGACCCCCCTCTAACACAGGGGATAAACATGATGTCGCGTGAGGAAAGGTAGCAGAGATAGCCCCTCCAAAGCCGGACCAAGCGTAGTGGAAAACACATATCGAGGGCTTGTTTTGGGATTCTGTCGTTTTCATTTGCCACTGGGCTTCATGGGTCTCAAATCTGTTCAAGGTCCTCAGTTGTCTTCCAGACCATTTTTTCTCGATACTCTTGACAGGTTTCGGGCTTGATACCCTGCTCATTGTGGTCTACCCGACTTTCAACTGTACCCACCTAGTGACTATTCGCGTGCTGGCAAACTAGTTGCCAATATTTTTAGGGACATACATAGGTGACTGCGGGGGTATACCGCGATACCTAGGACAGAAAATGAGCTACGCTTTGCAGAGTATACCCAGAGGGTGCTTTCGTGTTCGATTTGCACTTGCACTGGTAAGCTGCTCTAGTGTTGGTTGTTGTAATTGTTCTTCCAACTAGTTTAGTGTTCGCTTGTCTTATCTCTTAGGGGCTTATTTTTTAGTGTGTGTTACTGTTTGAACATGTAGAATACCTTAGTGTGTCTTAGATATTCTCAAACAGTGGAGGATCCCGAGCTCCGCTGGTCACGAAGGCTTCTGGGCCTGCCACCGGTTATACTGGAGCCACCCCCGCCACCATTAAGGTGAAAGCTAGACCAACAAGGGTCTTTCGAAGCAACCGGATTACAAACCATTGTGCCCAAACAACTCCCAGAGGAATCAACCACCAATATTGGCTCGGTTAAAACCCCAAACACTAATACATGGCCATCGATCATTGTACCAATCCAATTTTATGAACGCCTGTCAGTGCCTCACACAGCTATGGAAACAACCGTTGTTACTTCCTCTGGGAATTGTTCCATTCCCACCACCATTGCTACCATAGGAGAATCATCTCCTAACTTGCCATCATTAGTCTGGGCCACCATGGTCTCGGTTGCAACTACGTCGCACAGTGGACCGATCCCATCTATCGCAGCAGCCACAACTCCCTTCACACTTAGTGTGACAGGCCCTCCGTTCTCATACAGTATGCCTAGTTCAGGTACAAGTCCTGCACTCACTCACTCCACTTTACAGACTTTGGGTCTGGGGGCAGGGATCTCTAAGGCTCCTCTGCAAGTTCAACTTGGGGGCACTTTCGTCCCTTTTAATGCTTTTCCTTATGCTGGAGGTCATATCTCTCCTTCGTCCCCTTCGCTTGGCGGTCCGCATCAACAATCCATCGAGCAGCCTGCACACACTAGTTTATTTGGAGCCAAGAGTCAAGGAACACCTGCGCACACTATGCAGGTAGGTTCGTCACCATTTGTTTGGAACAAGACGTTTGGTAACAACACTTTCGCATCCACCGCTTTCCCATCTGGAGGCACTCCCATTTTTTGACAGTCTACTCCGGCGCAGGGTACTATTCCTGTGCCAAGGGCACATATAGCAGGACCTTGGAACTCAAGACAAGGATCTGTTCCCTCCTCTGGAATGTCGGTCTGGGGTAATTCTTTCCACATTCAATGAAACCCTGGACAGACTTCTATGCCTTTCCCATCAGGACCAGCATGGGGTAATCCTTCCCAAATTCCTTCAAACACGATGCATGCCCAACATCGTATGTCCTTTATGGGGAATCAGCCAATGATGTCTCCACAGATGAAAAATCCTTATGCTAGTCAGGGTCATGGTTTCTACCAGAATCCGGGCCAGTAGCCAAACATTTCCTGGCAACCTGGTGCCAGTCAAACTCCAGGACCCTTTTTTCCAGGTTATCAGCAGCAACCCAAACTACCATTCCTAGCAATGTTACACTTGCCATATTTGACAAGGTTGTTAAATGATCCTATATGTCATGATCCATGATGGCCTCCTATGCCAACGAAGTTTCCTTTGGACATTCCAAAGTTTGAGGCCAAGCCTAATGAAGATCTAGGTGATCACATGACTACCTTCCATCTTTGGTGTTCATCTAACTCATTCAAAGATGACTCCGTCCAGTTGCGATTGTTTCAACGCACTCTTATCGGGAGTATCACGAAATGGTACATCGAGCTCGATCACTCACGATACTCTTCTTTTGGTGAACTGGCGATGGCCTTCCTTAACCATTTCCAGTTACCTGTGAGATACGATGCTGGCACAGAGTTGCTTACCAATTTCGAACAGACAACAGTGGACCATATCTCTGATCATATCCGAGAGTGGAGATGCTGGAAGAGTCTAATCAAAGTACCAGTCCCTCCATCATTCCTGCTTGAGTGGTTCCTTAAGTCTTTAGTCCCACAATTATCCAAAGACGTCGCGACTTCAGGAGTTTTCTCTGAAGAAGATGCCATCATGAGGGCTCAACAGTTTGAGCTCATCTATTCTCAGTCTGGTTTATTATACAACATCCTGCCAGATGCACCATGATCGATATGGGATAAAACTAGATAGAGAGTTGGACCACATGCAGATGGTATTGTTGGCTCAACACAAACCAAGCCCGTTGAGCAATTGACAAAGCAATTGCAACAGTTATCTATACAACACTCAGCGGCCAGCCAGACTGCTGCTTTGGCTGCTCCTCCTACCCAAATGTCAGAAGTACACTCCATGTAGATGACTAACCCAAAAGCCACCCAGCAGCCTGAAGGGAAGAAAAAACAACGAAAAAAGGGTAAGGGGGAGAAAAAACCCACTAATAATGCTGGCGAGGGTACCACGGAAAAACAGAAGGTGAGGTATCCGTGCAACTTGTGTGCGGAAGACCACCTGACCCATCTTTGTCCTCAACTTGCAGAGGCCCAAAATTTTGTCACACAGCAACAGCAAGCCATGTTGACTAATCCCTTTCAGCATGGGCAAAATTTAACTCAAGCCTCTACAAGTGCCGAAGGGGGCAGCCAAGAAACCTGCCCTCCCCCAAACAATTCCTCATCTGTGAATGTATATATGGTTAGGGGTGATGCTTTCATAACGACTAGAGCACATGACTATAGTAAACCAAGCGCCTTTGAGAAGGGTAAAGAATCCGAACTCCCATCTCTTCCTCTACAGATCAAGAAGACGTTGGGTGAAACAATGACATGCATTCCAAAGGGTGCATTTAAGAAAGCTTCTCACAACCCAAATGCAAGGGCCGCCTAGAATTACTCTGTGGTGGAAGATTTATCACAAACCCCTTGTGTGATGTCCGCTTTGGAGGTCCTCCAAAGATGCCCTGCTCAGAGGAAAGCCTTGTTAACTGCTTTAGGCTCTACTGAGACTTGTAACCCAGGTACCATCATGCTAGATACAACCGACTTAAAACCTTGTCTGCCTTACCACGTAGCATTTTAGATAGTAGTGGCTCATCCCACAAAAACTTTCACACGCAATATATTTCGCACGGTGGTCGATGAGGGCGCCTCGACATGCGTTATGTCGTTAGCATGTTGGAAGGCCATTGTCCAGCCCGCTTTGTCTCCATCACCTACTCTCCTCACTGCGTTCGACGGTCGTTCTTTCCAACCACATGGCATCGTCCCTTCTTTCCCTATGCAGTTAGGATGGAAGACCATGTGCGTTGAAGTAGAGGTAGTCGATGCCCCCCTCGACTATAATCTCTTGTTAGGATGGAATTGGACTTATGCTATGAAATTTGTGGTCGCTACAGTTTTTCAAGTCTTATTGTTTCCACATGAGAGTCAGATAGTGACCATCGATCAATTGTCCTTCTCTAGACCTGACCCAACTTTGGGGGCATCCACGGTTCCCATGATTGATAATCCTCAAGCCAGTGTCGTTAACGTAGGAGTTGGTTTGTGCCCATCCTTGATGGGTACCTTCGATTACCCACCTCTTCATGACGATGTCAAGTTTATATCTAGTCACCACAAGGCTAAGATTTTTCAAGTTTCGTCGTTCTACATGACTTACTTTCAGGATCCATGGATTCTTCCTTCCCCATCAGCCACAATGGATGAGACAAGGCACTCTGGCATGTCCATTCCCTTGTCAGCTACTGAAGTAGCGTACTCTTTAGCCTAGCAAGCTTCAACTAACACTGATCCGACTCCCGTACAAGAGTTGGATCCACTTCTAGAACCTATTTGGGCTCAGGGTTCTCTTGCTACCATCGATTTGTTAGACTTAGTCTTGCCTTCTGATGAAGCAGTAATCGAAGCGATGACTAGTCCAGAAAAACCTTGGGAAGATCTTCATCACAGATCATATTTCCTCCCAGAGTTAAGCCGAATCGAGGCAAGAGAATTCACTATCACCATGACGGGAGATCAGCCATGTCCTATTAAGCTCTTAGCTACACAGGAAATTTATGCTGAGGGAAATATGGTGACTATCGCTGAAACTATACCTATCAATATCTCCCGAAACCCTGGCGTCATGGAGAATGTCTTCGTCAGAGTAGATTGCTTCTCCGAAGAGATTCAAATTTACATGGATCTTTTCAAATAATTCCGCGATGTTTTTGCGTGGTCTTATGAAGAAATGCCAGGTATCGATCCGAAAATAGTTGAACATGAAATCATAATGTATCCTGATGCTAAGCCTGTTCGACAAAAACTTCATCCAGTCAATCCTAAGAAAGCAGCAGCCATTAAGCTTGAGGTTGAGAAATTTCTCAAGGTAGGTTTCATTTACCCTATTCATTTGACTCAATGGGTGTCAAACCCCGTGTCGGTCAATAAAAAATAAGGCACGATTCGTGTATGTACCGATTTCCGTGATTTAAACAAGGCATGTCCAAAAGATAATTTTCCAACCCCATTCATTGACCAGATCATTGATGAATGTGTCGGTTGTGAATCCTTTTCATTCATGGATGGTTTTTTGGGATATAATCAAATCCAAATCAAACCTGAATACCAACACAAAATGGCATTCATTTGTTCGTGGGGTACATTCGCCTATCGTAAGATGCCTTTTGGCCTCAAGAATGTTGGAGCCACTTTCCAGTGGGCCATGTCTTTTGCGTTTCACGACCTCAAACATATAGTCAAGGCCTATCTAGATGATTTAGCATCACGCTCTCGCAAGCGAAAGGA
Organism: Picea glauca; assembly: GCA_000966675.3. NCBI lineage: Eukaryota > Viridiplantae > Streptophyta > Pinopsida > Pinales > Pinaceae > Picea > Picea glauca. The sequence goes on along the minus strand of JZKD02S0814823.1, from coordinate 127,616 downwards.
TCATCCTACTCACCTCAGACTAATCTTCGAACGATATCGCTACTTCAGGATTCGCTTGAATCCCAACAAGTGCAGCTTTTGCGTCACGTCAGGATGTTTGTTAGGTTTCATCATATCAACAACAGGGATCATGGTGGATCCTCTTAAGGTGGAGGAAATAATCCAGTTGCCCCCCGCGCACAATCTTACAACTTCAAAGTCTTCAAGGCAAGGCAAACTTCTTACGACACTTCATCACCAACTATGCCGAAATCACCAAGGGATTTATGCGTTTACTTAAGAAATATGTTCCCTTTTTCTAGGACGAAGCCGCTCAATGCTCTTTCGATGCATTAAAACACACCCTCACAACCACACCTCTACTACGGCCACCTAATTATAACAAAGATTTCTTATTATATCTGGCTGCCACAGAGTCAACCATAGGCATGGTTTTAGTTCAGGAAGATCATTCATTTTCAGAGTACATGATCTATTACCTAAGACGAGGCCTCGTAGGACCGGAACTTAATTATTCCCATCTCGAAAAACTTGTGTTGGCAGCAGTTCATGCTGTTCAACGGTTCTGTCACTATGTTTTGTTTCGCAAGACCATCGTCGTTGCTGTCGTGAATCCATTCTAGTACATGTTGACACGATGCGTTATAGGCGGAAAAATCAGTAGATGGATGGTCATCCTCCAAGAATTTGACTTAGACTTCGTTTCAGCAAAGTCCAAGAAGTCATTGGTCTTCACAGAACTTATTTTGGAGCTTTCAGTTGAGTTAGGTGATGTTGTGCCTGAGGAATCGCCTATCTGGGGGGATATGGTTTTGATTGAATCTTCAGACCCCTGGTACAAAGATATATTGATCTATCTCTAGACTTTGAAGTGCCCCACCTCTGCTTCTCGTGATGAGCGTCGGCGAATACACCATCAGGATAAGAACTATATCATACTCGATGATACGTTGTATCGGAGAGGTGTAGACTACATCTTGTGTCGATGTCTCACTCATGAGGAGGCCATCATAGTTCTCAATGATTGTCATATATGAGCTTTTGGCGATCACTTATCTAGGTTGGCAACAGCCCAAAAGATTTTACAAGCAGGTTACTTCTGGCCCACACTTATCAAAGATTGTATCTAGTCGGTCAAGAAGCGCCTTCCGTGCCAAATCTTTTCTCGAAAAATGAGGGCACATCCAGATCCCATGTTTCCTGTCATCACAGTTGGTCCCTTCACTAAATGGGGGATTGATTACACTACATGCAACCCCCCATCAGCAAGGGAGCACCGCTATATCATCGTAGTTGTCGACTAATTCACTAAGTGGGTCGAAGCTATGCCAATGTTCAAAGATGATGGAGAGATTGTAGCTCTCTTCTTATTCAACCAGATTATAGCATGGTTCAGCGTCTCGAGAGAGATTGTCACTAACCATGGCAGTCACTTTCAGAATCAAATGATGTCTGAATTAACATCAAAGCTTGGGTGCAAGAACATTCCTCACCTTACTACCCCCAAGCCAATGGGTAGGTGGAAGTTGTAAACAAAACTCTTAAGACTATTCTATAGCTAACTATCAACTCAACCAAGTCAAATTGGCATTTGATGTTATACTCGGCATTATGGGCTTACCGAACATCTATTAAGACTACAAGCAGTTTCTCACCTTTCCAACTCATTTATGGGATGGAGGCAATCTTGCCCATCGAATGTCAAATCCCATCTCTAAAATTGGCAGTACAGTTATTGCCAGACACTTCTCTACTTGAAGAGCGGTTAGTACACCTTGAGAAGCTTGATGAGTAGCGTCGTGATGCGGCCCTGGCCAACAAGGCTCATAAACATAAGGTCAAGTGTCAATATGATAGGTCTGTTTGTCCTTGGATTTTTTCTGAGGGAGACCTTGTCCTGGTCTATGACCAAGATAAGGACCCCCTGGGGGCAGGAAAGTTTAAACCCATGTGATTTGGACCCTTCATTAGTAAAGAGGTATTAAAAAATAGCACTTATCATTTAGTCGATTTTGAAGGGAATGCTTTGGCAGAGCCTAGAAATGGGCTCTAACTCAAGAAGTATTACTCATAGAAAGGTCACTGTGGGTAACTTTTTGTAACATATGTATAGTCTTTGTACTATTACTTTTTTACATTTATTTTAAAAAGTGTTATGGACGTGTCATTGATGTTATATTTCATCAATATGGTATATGTCAAGTGAGTCTGAGGTGTTCGTTGGGTATGCAGACGGTGCTAGTCGATACACGCGGAGGCTTGCCTCCGCAGCTTGGGTAATCTTTACACCACAGGGTCAATTGTTATCTTCCAGAGGTATATACTTAGGTGACACCACAAATAATGTTGCCGAGTATAGTGTAGTTATTGAGTTGTTTCGTGACACATTGTCATTGGGTATCTCTCGCCTCTGGGTCTATCTAGACACTCAACTGGTTGTGTCACAGCTAAACAGAATATGTCAGGTTCATGATCCAACTTTACACCGACGATTCCTTAGGGTACGTCTCCTAGAATGCAACTTTGATTATATTACATATTTTCATGTTCCTAGGAGATTAAACCAAATCACAGATACTTTAGCTAATCACATTTTAGATTGGCATCTTGCCCACATATAAAAAGATCATGGACATAAACATGTAAATACATTTTTGCACACATAATCCATAAGACACAAAAAGAGATAAAAACCATATATAAACATCATAAAATCCTCAGAGTACATAGATGGACGCAAGCACCTCAAAAGTGGGAACAGTAATGAGTCACTGGGCTTATGCCCTCAAAAAAATATATACAACAAGGTGCTCGTGGCACATAAAGACTCTAAAGTTTGTTCAGGGCCTATGGGCCCTGTTATAATCATCTATAGTGCGGGCTAAATGCCTAAACAATTGGACCCATGTCCGAGGTGCCTCGACAACATGAGTCTACATGGATGGGGGCAGGTCCTCTATCTCTATCATCGGGACTGTGTGAGTGAGCGCAGTAAAGTTCTGCTCAATTCACCTAAGGACCCTCTTGGCCTCTCCTGTTGGGAGGTTCCCTGCTACTGTTTCTCCCCCAGCAGCGGCAGTTGCGGCTTCCAGTCGTGGGCAATGCCTGTTCTATGCATAGTCGACAGGTCGTACAGGTCCCACATCTGCATACAATAAACGTTCACCCATCAAATACTCTGGCATACAAAAACATGATATATATATCAAAAAAGACATAAAAATTACATATGCAAAAAAAAAACTATACAGGGGGAGACTTACCCATCTCCCCTCGCTCCTCACTAGGAGGCATGGGTATCTCTGGATCTCTCGAAAAGTCGATCCCCGCATATGGGTAGTCCTCGATAGCAGGGATCTGTCGTGACAACCAAGAAAAAAAGTCATCGTTGAAGGCCTCAACGGTCCTTCCGCCACCCTGTCGTGGCAGTAACACTGCCCATCTGCATATTGCAGGGAAAGTGGTCAGATGTCCTCGTATTTCCAGCCGAGGACTGAAGCATGGAACTCTCTGGAAAAAGAATGAACACAAGATAGTTCCGATCCCGAAGTTACTTTGTGTCACTGCCTCTTCATACACTCCAATAGTGTGGTACTCCAATCAAAAATTTGTGCATTCATGCACTGGATAGCACAGTTCATCTGTGCGTGTGAAGCCTGATGCACGACTATTGAGCCAGTAATCCGCCCAATAAGTAATAAGATAGTCTCTAGTGTGAGGTTGGTAATCTTGCTAATAGGTACCAAAGAACCTCTACGATCGGTCCCAGCCTCACAGTACTCAGCTATCAGCTCCGAGACCTTGCTCGGCCCCGCAGGAAAAGTCTGAAAGTTGATTGGTTCCCCTCTCCTTGAGAAGCCAGTCATAAAGTAAATATCCTCGGTGGTGGGCACCAAGGATTGCCCCTCTAGCATGAATGCCTCTGCGTCAGGGTGCCAGTAATCAATCAAGGCGTTTAGTAGCCTTGGTTGCGTGTGCATGAACGGACATAAAAAGAATTTTAACAAACTGCACTACATCAACACAGCCACAACATTCGGATCTGCAGCAACTAACTCATTGGAGGCCTCGTGCTCCCTTTCCCTCCACTGGACATACATCCTGCCAACACAACAAGGTAGAGGAGGGTCAATACTTCTTTTCATAGTCTTTTTCATCAATAGGGGGGGGCACACACGGCCTGTCGAGGTGACAGTCGTGTGTACATGTGTGCAGGCTTTGCTCTGCACGCATGTACATGCGGGCTGTATCTAGACAGACCGCATGTACCTAGGGACGACCTTTTTAAGGTCAATGCCCACCCCAAAAATAAATTAAATGCTAAAATTGAAGTATTAAATAGCTAGATAAGGGGGTTTTTACTTACTTGGTCCAAGCAGAAGTCCGTTTCATCCACTGTAGCTCCCGAAATCACGATCTTTGGCAAAGGGGGTCTTTTGGCTCCAGAGTCAATTTCCAAATCGGCAATGGTGATAATGATCTGCCAGCTTCTATTTATAGACCTTTTGACCTCTTTTTGTCACTTTTTTGGACCCCCTTATGAGTTTATTTATACCAAAAACCATTTAGAGTGATCCAGGAGTTATATGGGAGAGTTTTGATCATGTATTGGGACACTTTTTTTGAGTTTCGAAAATATAGATATATATATATATATTG
>JZKD02S0814823.1:86689-107399 GCA_000966675.3 Picea glauca | reverse complement strand
AACCGACACAAGCTGAGGATGACCCAAAGCCTACCAAGAAATAGAGGACAAAATACTAACAGACGCACCTTCATCTATCAGTGTCTGAGGAACATATTGACCACAAACCTGTACTGTAATCTGGAAAGGAATGTGAGAGGGAAGATGAGGTCCAGTTAGCACACCCCAATCAAAATTGATGGCCTCATAAATTGGAGGGGGTTCCATGGGAGAAGGTGGAATAGCCCCCAGTATAGTAGAGTCTGTATTAACGAGAAAAACATGGGCAGTATCGGGTTTACTCTCGAGTGGAAGAGGAGGATCGACTGATGATGGGATCGAATCGAACACGTAGGAAGTCTTCAGAGGAAGAGTGGGATTGACCGATGATGGGATCCGATCAATGACTTTAGCACTCGTTAGAGGAGGAGTGGGATCAGCCAATGACAGAACCAGATCAACCACTTGGGTTTCATTCTCCAAGGGGAGAATGGGGTCGATAGGTGGAAACAGATTGACCACTTGGGTGATACTCTCTAACAGAAGAGTGGGATCGACTGAGGATGGGATCGGATCGACCGCTTTAGTTTCACTCTCTGAGGAGAGAGTGGGATTGACCGAGGATGGTATCAGATCAGCCACTTTGTCAACTGGTTCAACTAAGGACATGACCAGATTGACGACATGATCAACCAAATTTATTGGTGAAGGGACCAGAGTGATCATTCCATCAACTATAGGGGGGTCAAGAGTAATCTTGTGATAAGCAGCTGGATGTTAAGGCTGTGAAATAGTCATATCTTCTAGTAATTTTGAGGCTTCACCCATATGAGGGCAAAGGTGAGTGAGATTACTCCCTTTGCATAGCATGCATGGGAACTTGACTCTAATTTTCTTCTTCCCAACGGTATCATGACTAGTTGACGGGAAGTCATCAGCATGTGGTTCAGGGGTTGATGACATGGGTTGGCGAGGATGTGTAGACCATACTTATATAACCTTGGATAGACTAGGGAAATCCTTAAGAAGATGGCTACCCTTACAAAGCCTACAAGGGTACTTGGGCTTACGAGTTGTTTGGGTGATCTTGACATCATCAACACTCCCAGCATGATTAACAGTAACTGGTTGTTTTCCAACATGTTTGACAGTGGTTGGAGGTTTTGACCCCTGTTTATCTTTCTTCTTCTTAATCTTCCTTTTCTTCTTCTTCTTATTCACTGGGTTACCAACTTCAGAACTTTCACCCGATGAAGAAGATGAAATGGAAGGCAACATTGCAAGCGAAGAAGGTGAAGAATAACTTACTGGTGAAGAAGGTGAAGGATCAACATGAGGTTGATGCTCTTGGGGGGAAATGCTTGTGACTGAAGCACTAACTACATTCGAGATTACCTGAGTGGAAAACAACCATACTGGTAATCCAATCGTGAGACCTGGAATGCTCAAAGTAGCAATATGAGGAGGACCAATGTTTCCATAAGAAGGAAAAATAAAAGGTTCCCCTGGAGCAGGGGTTCCTTCATTGTTCATTCCGAGAACTGAAGCCATTAAATAAATATCCAATCTAGAGTCCTCTAAGGAAAACAAACAGCACACGCTAAAAATCTAGTAAGTAAGCAAGCAAACAAAACCTTCTCACAATGAACGCACTAGTTGGTGATGAAATCCAACATCGTGGGAACAAAGTAAGAAGGGGCTAAGATAGAGTGGGTGGAAAAGTTACATTGACGACCTTCTTAATGGACTTACACCCTGGTGCAAGCTCCCACACATAATCGTGGGTATACCCTCCAAGGAGCCTGAGTGATTTTGGCCAACGTTGATTCCAGGTACCGTGAAGACTTGCCCCTCCACAGTCACCTCATGTAAAGAACCTAGAGAGATAGGCCACTAAGGTTACCAATTACTACAATGATGCCTGGGGAAATAGTAGACAGTCCGATCCATGTGCAAGGGTAGGGTATCTAGACTGAAATCAACTTGAAAGGATTCCACTCATCATTGTGGGTATACCTATCAAGCGACTCCCCTAATACACGTAATCTCTACACCAAGACCAACAAAGTAGTGTGAGTAACTCTACCAGTCTCAATATGACCTCGTGATTGACCCTTGTGTTAGAAGGGCTTCCCAGGACAAAATGTAATAAGTGGATTTGACCACTCCCTAACTCAAGATTCTATGTTTGTTTGCAACTTTGGAAAGTTATCTTCCACACCTATTCCAAAGCCCTACGACTAATCTAATGTAGGTTTTCTACATTAAAAGATAAAAATTTCTAATCAATTTTTATAAGCGCTTTATTTTATGGCTGTTGTTACTCAAAGGGAAAATGGCGTGGACAATATGGTGTTTTGACCAACTCAAAAATTATGCAAAGATATGAAGATGCAATTTTTTCATTTCGATGAAAGCTATGCTACAAGAAGGAGAAAACATTTATCATTCCCATATGCACAATGTCCCAAAATATATTAAACCCATCAATATCAAGATTCTCAAGAAATGAGAAAAAGGTACTGAACACCAATGCACAATTCATGGCCCCCCTGGCCATGAGGGGGAAATTTTTTCATAATTTAAGATCAAAAAATGCCAAGAATCATGCAATTTCGCTACTTCAAATGCAATGATGCCCCCAATCTAATATAAAGCAAGAAATTAAATTTTTTTGTTTCAAAAATTTCACTAAAAGAAATAATGAACTTTCTTAAAACAAAGAAATCCAAACTAAAAGTTTTCTTTTAAAGCAAACTATTCAGAAGAAATCTGATCTTTCTCTAAACAATTCTAAAGAAAACACACGCTTTGTAGCTGAAAGACACTCAAAGCAAGAGACTAATCCTTCAAAACCAAACAAAGCAAAAGTGGCTAAAAGAAACTCAAAGGATGTCAAGCAGACTGTAAGAAGATCAATATAAGCTCCAAAAGCTCAATCCAGTTGATCAAAGAAAAACTGGGTCATCAAAAGATGACAAGACCTAATCCAAAAAAATTTACAAACAAGTTTGCAGGCTGGCAGTGTATTACAGTGCGAGAATCAAAGATTCTCGCAGGATGAACAAGGGTTGACTACAAGGGGTTCGCATTGGACTTAACACCAAGGTGCGAACTCAGGTGTTTCTCGTAAACCACTAAAGGGTACAGTGCGAGAATGCCTGTAAACAAGAAAAAAAATTGAAAAAGGACTAAATTTGAGTGAACTTTTAGATCCAGAGAGTCTGGATAGATCTCCCACAGAATCAGGGACTAGAAAACAAGCAATCAAAGAAAGGGAAACTAGACTAACTAGGAAACAATTCATTCCCTAATGGAGTCACCAATTTTTTTATTGGACTAATCGGTAGGTGCGGACACTAGCTAATCTCCCTAGATCCACCTAGATCTAGAACAAAACACAATAGAACATGACGCTTTCCTTAAGTTTTAGATATTGAATTTACTAACTAAAGAGGGATGGGTGACATACCGTTTAAATGTCGCTTCCTCTCACCATCACCATCCTAGCTCTGTTCCAATGCTCATACAATGATAATCCTGCAAAAGAACTCAACCAACCAAAGTGATAGCAATAGCATAAACTCAATATAAACCTATGTATGTGATCAAGGAATCATACAATAAAACACAACAGGCTTTATAGGAAAGAATCATATTACTGTATCATATTAAATGTGAAAGAGAGATTACAACCATGGACTTGATGTCGTAAGGTCCCTTCCAACTGTCCTTCGTTCCCCACACACTTCCACTCTAGGAATTATGAGAGCATAGATCTGATACTACTCACAATCTATCTTGACAAAGAAAATCTCAAAGCCACTCTAACCAAGCTAACAATCCCAAAAGCTCCAAAGCTGAAAAAAGATAACTTTCTCCATGAGAACTCTCCTTTTATAATTTGAAGAGGATAAGGTGAGGAGGTTAGGATGATCCCACTAAATCGTGAAATAAAGTAAGATCCAAACCATTCGGATGCCACCTCACCATAGAAGTTTCTCTTTCTAGAAGATTCAAGAAAACACTCATTTTTCCCACGTGTAAGCATTCTCGCACCCTGCCTATAGAGCAGCCTGTGAACAGTTCGCACCCTAAGTGTGGGAAACCTGTGAGAATCAAGCATTCTCACACCCTAATACATAGGCAACCTACGAAGTTCCTTTTTATAGGGTTTTTCCAAAGGAAAATGCAACTTCTTTTCTCAGGAAAAGTTCTTCTCCCTTCTCTCTTCAGGAACTCAGGCCCCTGACCCCTCTGAAGGCAACAGATAGGTTTACATCATTAACGGTCATAGGGATGATGAAAATAATGTGTAACAACATCCTTAAATTTTAAAAAGGTATCATAAGAGAAAGAAGTTCAAGTGCAGGCTTGAAGGTAGAATGCCTCGGCTTGTGGGTGGTTGGGGATGTTACACGCGTGAATGAAATATGAAGGGACTAATTATGAAGGGCCAAATGGCTAGTTGTGCGTCATTATTTGAGGCATTGTGCAATGTTATATTGTATCTGTGTGCAACTTTAGGTCAGTGATCCTACGCATGAGATTGACTGATTTCTTGGCTGATGTTGGCCGAGGGTGCGCTCACGGCAAAGCCAAACGGATTTTTGGACCTTCACATTCGATAACTACAACGTCGAACTGTCGATCAGCTCAAGGTCCAGTAGGATAATTATAGTCCACACTCAGCTACTTGGGAGGACGCATATGATATGTGTCAACAGTTTCCATTTTTATTTTATAGCTAGACATTTAGATATTTCCAAATACTTTATTTATGCATTTGTATACTGTGAAACTTTGGGAAAAAATTTAGAAAAGGAGGGGGTGTATGTAACATCCCATTCTTGCACACACTTCTGATGTGACTTATTATTGAAGACACTTGCGTGCAAGTGATCCGGTTCATTATATGATCGACTATTTCTCTTATGGATTATGATGATGTTGTGGATATGATGATATGTTATTTTATTTTATTGTATCGATAGGTGCTATTGATTGGTTTCTCCTGAGTGTGCAACAATATGAACTAATTAAGAATGTTGATGGCATAGATGAACCTCCTTGGACTTCACATCGAGTCAGGGAGTGGACTATTTATGGTTTGCGTATTTCTGTTATTACATATCTGACATATGCTTGGTATATTATGATTTTTTTTATAGATTGTTGACATGTTCGTTGATGGATGCAAGATCACGATAGCTTGTGAATCAGATTCACATTTGGAGTAAAGGGGCCATGCATGAAAACCATAGATATTGAGGGAGAGGTGTGGCAACAACCCTTCCACAACCTGCTAGCACTCTCGTCGTGGCTTGAAATGTAGGTTAACGATTAACTAGTTCAAGAGTTCCACGATGCCATGAGGGAAGACTGTGATAGTCGCTCATGATGATTCTAAGGGGTGCGCAATAAGGCAGGGTCCTTATTCCTTAGAGGCCCTTAGTCTCCCACAAGGTCACCTGAAGGAGTATTGACTCCAAGGGTTTTACATCTACCAAAATCAGTCGAAAGGAGAGTGGAACCCTTGGAGAATGTAGTGCATCTTGAAGGTCATGTTGCATAGATGGAAATTGAATGAAGGATAGTGTCACCCTTGGATCATGTAGTGAGTCTTGAAGGGCACGTCGCAGTTTTTAAACAAATATGAGTCAATGAACCTAGGTACCTAGAGAACAATATCTTACCTTGACAGGGTCAACCTTAAAATAATTATGCATCAATAAAGTACCTTAATTATAAATTTTCCCTTAAAAATTTCCCAAGCCTAGTTGAAATTAAAGCCTAGGTCTAAGTAGACTACGAGGATGAAAAAAATTAATTAATCAAATTATAATTAAAAGGGGGGGAAATAAAATTTAGAATTAAATGGAGGATTAAATTATTCAAAAGATTAATTGTTGTTTTGTGCAAACTTGCTAATTTCGAACTTAGACAGAAAGGGGGAAACTTAATTTCAAAAAAGATGTGGAACTTAGGAGGGAATCTGGTCTAGAAAACTTTCCATTTTCAAACTCAACTAAGCATTAAAAAAGGTGTTAGTCATTAAAGGAATGTAAGGGGATAAATGGACATCGAGCAGAATTTTTAGGAATGCTTTTAGGTGGGTGAGGGAAATTATCAATTTAATTTAATTAATTAAATGAATTTCTGGTGAAAATAAGGGGTTGGGTGACAATTCTATGGGGGAGAATATTCCCTAATAAATTTTTAATAAAACTAATTTAATGTGAAAATGGAAAGGTCACTAGGAAGAAATCTATGAAAGAGATAGCAGAGGAGAGGTATGGAATGACTGGCAGGCGTAAGGTTATGCTCCCGATATTTCTCTTGACTGATTTTTCTTCTGGTAGTTGGGATGCCTAGCTCGACAGAGAGTGGTAGATTGACCTTGTGAGGCGATCTTGGAGATAGATTTTTCTATGGTTTGTGTGTGTGTGTCCCCTTTGCGGCTCAGGGGGCTCAGGGGGAAGAAGAGTACCCCTAGCATTGGATGGGAGGTGCCAGTGAGGTCTTAGCGGTTAGAAAGCTCGAGGATGGGAGGATCACCAATTGACGAAGAACATCTCTAAGCCCATTTTGTCGGTGGAAGTACTCTCATAAAGATTTATATCTGTACTTGTAATTTAAAAATGGGTGTAATTTATATTGTTTTTCTGCTTGATTACAAGTCTTCTTCGGTGCATTGTGAATTATTGTTCAATTATCTGTTGAATGATTGTTTAGTTTTTAGATCATGGCTAGAGAGATTTTATCTAGAATGTATATATAATTTTTTTTCATAAAAAGAAACCATGTATGTATGTTTTTATATATTTTTCATTAAAAAGGAATCATGTAAATATATTTTGTATTTTAAATATCTGCTAAAAGACTAAAAATTTTTGATCATGGCTAGAGAGATTTTATCTAGAATGTATACATATTTTTCATAAAAAGCAAAATATGTATGTATTTTTTTATATATTTTTCATTCAAAAGGAATCGTGTAATATATTTTATATTTTAAATATCTGTTGAAAGACTGTAAATTTCTTAGATTGTGGTTAGAGAAGTTTTATCTCGAATGTTTACTTATTTCATTAAAAAGAACTGGTATATATATATTTTCATATAGATAACATGTTGGTTTTGGATTTCCTTGCATAATGTTGTCTGCAAACCGATGAGACCTACCTGAGAGAAACTATAAGTTGGGTGCAACAATTGTGACAAGAACTGCAATCAAAGCTCAGACCTCCATCTTGCTTCTGTAGTAAAAAAACCAAGAGTTCAAGCCATTTAAACTTATGCACGTTTCAAGATTTTCTTTACTTGCTTAACCTTGACGCAGGCATCTAATGCATGTAAAGGATAATGGCAATAAGAGCAGAATTCGCGCTATCTGAGCCTTGACGCCCGTCCACTAACACCTTGGTTGCCTTTTTGTCTAAACCTTTCTAATGTAGGACCATTGATCCACCTCAACACATTCCAGATGATTAGCACGATTGGTGCGCATTTAAGAAAGGGAGAGGCACCACCCTCTCATTTTGCCTTCAAACTCTAGATCATAATTGAGGAAATAAATGCTGACAAGTTGGAAGAGCCAAATTGTGCCTTCGCACAAGCTGTAGATGAAGTTGCCATTAAGTGGATGACGGTAGGAGGGATTTGCACCTGATTCAGATCATATTTCCATCATTTTAATATGCCTCATTAGTCAGGCATTTTGAAAGGTGATTAGACACCACTAGCTTAGCTTGGAGGGAAGCTCATCGAGCCCCTCTTGTATAAACCTTTGTATTGGTGCCCAGTAATATAAGATAGAAGTAGATAGGAGAGAGTGGAGTTGGAGGATTGTTGAGAGCCAAGACTCAGTCATAAGTCAGGTCTCACATATTGTAATGGACAGTCTACCATTAATAGAAAGTAACATATTTTTCTGTTTATCAATTTTTGTGTAATGGATGTTTAGTTTTGAATGTCATTCGTATGAGTTTATAATGTAGATGTATGTTAGAAATCATTTGCAGGGATAGAATTATAATCTTCTATCTGTGAGTGTGTTGAATTAGTTTTGTTTCTCTAGTCTAAGTGAAAGGAGTGTGTGACAGAGAGTTGAGACTTTGTAAGCCAATGCAAGGAGTGCGTGTCTGAATTCATTCGAGTCAGAAGAGAAGCTACCAGGAGGGCACACCAAGATAATTCACAGACTCGGAGAGGAATTTCAAGGTTGTTGAATACCTTGGAAATAAAGGTTGTGTGGGAGGAAGCGCAACGTAGAGTTACTGAATACTCTGTAAAACTCTACCATGAGGGAATTGAGCTAGTGCGAGTGTGCACAAGAGAAACACATTCTGGATTGTTGGATACATTGAGAGAACCTTGGGGTTGTTGAACACTCGGAGGAAGAAAGGATTTGCATGCATGCATATTTCTAGGAAAGGAGATTCCTTAATACTTCTAGAAGGGCTTAGGGATAATCCGTCAAAAGGATTAAATGAGTGCAAGGAGTGCATCAAGGATAAAGTAAGTTCATATTACAAGCTCAGGAGGAAGAGCATGGATTTTCCAAAGAGAGAACTTTAAAGTCCACAGAAGGAAACAGGAGAATTGAGAACCTCAAAGGTTTCAAGCCGAGAAAAACCTCAAAAGAACTAGCATAGAGCTCTGTAGGGAGTGCAAAAGAGGGGCTGAGAATAGTCTAAGTCTCAAGAGGAAAAAATGATAAGTGTGTGCACTGGAGGAAGGACTCATGAAGTCCCAAAGTGTGAAGGATGCATGGAAATCCCAAATACAGTTGAATCGTCCATCGTCAGGGGGAGACAGAGGGACGAGGACCATTGATCCTTGCACCATTTAAGTTCATCAATTTAGAGTTCAGGAACCCAGAAGTTGGCCATTGTGGAACAAGCCGAAGACTGAAACCCGAAGTTCTTTTGTGGTAGAGCTCTGGGACATAGCCCGAGGTCATAAGAAAAAAATGTCCTAGCATGGAGAGCTAGTGTCACCGCCAACTTTCTTTGAAGGACCAAGAAGAGAGCTGCGGGGTTAAGGGGACCCACACTTTGAAGAAAGTGGGATATGTGATAAATCATATTGGGTTCCAGCAGGGAGCCAAAGAATCAATTCGACTCAGGTGTTTGAATGATCCTAGACCGAGAGGTCGCGTAGTCCCAAGGAGGGAAGGGGGTCTGCGCGAGAGTGGTATCAGAGCTTGAATTATCCTGTAGACAACATGTGAAGAGAGACAGAGTGAGATTCTCTGTAGAAAGTGTTGCAAGGTGTGCAACAGATGGTAAACAACTAGGTAGGCTGCAAGAGAAGTAATATGGCCACTGTAGGTCATAAGCTTGGTCGAGGACAATATTTCTCGTAGAGAATAAAAGTAGAGATGGACAAGGAGCTCAGCGAAATCCAAGTGGATATGGAAAAGATAGAATTTAATATGCAACACGAGGCAAAGGTATGTTGGAGATATGAGTGGCCTTTGAAAATGACAGCTAAGTGGCATGTTTGAAATTTGTTGGCCAGGAGGTAGAAAAATGTGTTAAAAAGGTGGTTGAGATATGCCAAAAACCTCAGTGGTGAGGGAAAGAGATCTGACAAAGGTCTCATAGGTTTCCACGTGGGCAACAAGAAAGGATCAGTTGATCTCGTAAACTGCCAGGAGGGAAGATGAGACATCTTGATTTTCTAGGTGGGAAAGGGAGAAGAGATGAACTCAGTTGAGAGTTCATGTCAGCAAAGGGTGTTGGTATATGGAGGGGAGGTGTAAGAAAGGCCTCATCCATATGAATATTCATGCAGAACTACAAGCTGCGTGAATGAAGATGATGACAAGTTGAAAACTTCTGTCACAAAGGAGAAAGGTCAGAGGAGTTTTCTGATCATTGGGGGAATCCATATATTCCTTCCAAGCAGCTGAGGAAGGACTAGCACAGGTTTTGCATATTCAACAAAAGGAAAACAAGCTAAGATTGTCGTGGAGAAGAAGGAGAAGGTACTAAATTCTACCCCAATAGAAGAAGAACAACCAATTGAGTCACTCACTCAGTGGGAGATGGAGTTGAATATGATGGAGGATTGGTTGGATAGTCTAGGACTAGGAGGTGGCTTCCATGAGATAGACATGTCAGATGATACATGCCAGCATGATTTTCAGTTGGAGGAAGCTAGAATGGGACCAGCTGAAGAACTGACACAAGATGAACTGTCAGAGGAGGTATCTGAAAATAAGTTCAGTGGTGAGACTGGGAAATTAGATTCTGTAGTAGAGTGGCCAGTCAATGTCACAAGGGATGAAAGCATCATGGGAGGTTAGGATGATCTACCCATAGAGAAGCATGAAGAGTTGCAACCAAACAGACTGCACAAGGAAAACCAGTTGATGAAGAAACTATAAGAGGTGATGCATGAGCTAAGGGAGTTGATGTTGAAGTCAATGGAAGAAGCAGTCAGCAAGGAAAATATGGACAGAGGAGAACCTACACGCACAGCAGGAGAGATGCAGAAGCAGCAGTAGCAAAGCAAGGGAGCAGAAGGACAACTCCAGGAGAAATTTTGGAATCCAGGGGGATTTAAATAGAGCTAGGAATCTCATGAGAAGGAGCTCATGAATTTTCGTATTCGTGGAGTCTGATGCAGGAGCATCACTCCACCTCATCAAGTGCTAACTGATTAGCACGATTGGTGCACATTTAAGAAAGGGAGAGGCATCACCCTCTCATTTTTCCTTCAAAATCTAGATCATAATTGAGACAATAAATGCTGACAAGTTGGAAGAGCCAAGTTGTGCCTTCGCACAAGATGTAGATGAAGTTGCCATTAAGTGGTTGACGATAGGATGGATCTGCACCCAATTTAGATAATATTTCCATCATTGTAATCTACCTCATTAGTTAGGCATTTTGAATGGGGATTAGACACCAATAGCTTAGCTTGGAGGGAAGCTCATCGAGCCCCTCTTGTCTAAACCTTTGTATTGTTTCCCAATAGTAGAAGATAAAAGTAGATAGGAGAGAGTGGAGTTGGAGGATTGTTGAGAGCCGAGACTCGGTCATAAGTTAGGTCTCACATATTATAATGGACATTCTACCATTAATAGAAAGTAACATATTTTCTTATTTATCAATTTTTGTGTAATGAATGCTTAGTTTTGAATGTCATTCATATGACTTTATATTGTAGATGTATGTTAGAAATCGTCTGCAGGGATAGAATTATAATCTTATATCTGTGAGTGTGTTGAATTAGTTATGGTTCTCTAGGATAAGTGCAAGGAGTGCATGAAAGAGAGTTGAGACTCTATAAGCCAATGCAAGGAATGTGTTTCTGAATTCATTCGATTTAGAAGAGAAGATGCCATGAGGGAACACCAGGATAATTCACATAATCAGAGGGGAATTTCAAGGTTGTTGAATACCTTGGAAAGAAAGGATGTGTGGGAGGAAGCGCAGCGCAAAGTTACTGAATACTCTATAAAACTCTACCAAGAGGGCATTGATATAGTGCGAGTGCGCACTGGAGAAACACATTCTGGAGTGTTGGAGACATTGAGAGAACCCCGGGGTTGATAAATACTCAGAGGAAGGAAGGCTTTGAAAGCGTGCATCATCCGAGGAACGGATATTCCTTAATACTTCTGGAAGGGCTTAGGGAGAAGTCATTAGAAGGCTTAAACGAATGCAAGGAGTGCATCAAGGATAAAGTAAGTTCATCTTACAAGCTCAGAAGGAAGAGCATGGAGCTTCCAAAGAGAGCACTGGAAAGTCTACAAAAGGACATAGGAGAATTGAGAAAATCGAAGGTTTCAAGCCAAGTAAAATCTTATAAGAACAAGCGCAAAACTCTGTAGGGAGTGCAAAATAAGGGTTGAGAACATTCTAAGTCTCATGCGGAAAAATTGTTGAGTGTGTGCACTGGAGGAAGGACTCATGAAGTCTCGAAGTATGAAGGATGCACCGAAATCCCGAAGAGAGTTGAATCGTCCATTGTCAGGAGGAGACAAGAGGTGAGAGATCAGGAGATCTGGGCATTGGAGCTCCAGGAGGTTTTACAAGAACAAACATAAGTCTTGGAAAAGTCACAAAGAGAGGTTTGAATCCAAACCATTGGATCTGGAAGGGACATGTGGAAGAGATCTACATGATTCATAGGAATAACACTTCGGGAGATATCGGAGGAGGATAGTAAGAGACTCCCAAAAGCTGAAGTCTGAATAGATCGCAATCGTCCATCTGAAGGAGGGATGAGGACCGTTGATCCTTGTGCCATTTAAGCTCTTTGATTCATATTTTTGGAATGTAGAAGTTGGCAATTGTGGAACAAGTCAAAGCCTGAAACCTGAAGCACTTTTGTGGTAGATCCCTGGGACACAGTACGAGGTCATAAGATAAAAAGGGCCTAGCACGGAGAGCTAGTGTTGCTACCAAATTTTTTTGAAGGACCAAGAAGAGAGCTACGAGGTTAACGAGACCCACACTTTGAAGAAAGAGGGACCTTTGATAAAGCATATTGGGTTCTAGAAAGGAGCTGAAGAGTCAATTCAACTCAGGTGTATGAATGATCCTATACCTGGAGGTTGCATAGTCCCAAGGAGAAAAGGGGGTCTACGCCACTTTCTGTAACACCCCAGGTTTTGAACCCCCTTTTTAAATAATGTATTATTACAATGCTGAGAGGCCAAAGTGCCCAAACAATTATTAAACAGCTAGTGTGCCCAAGACATGTAATGTTTTTTTATCATTATTAATAAATACATGGCTAGCTGCTAGACGGACAAGGACTAGAGTTATAGGGGGCTATGATTCCACAAGACAGGGAGTAGAAGGGATAAGTTTTTATTCCTATTTTAATTACCCTTTTTGTATAAGGAAGGGGATCAGTTACGTGAGCTTCTTGGGGAGGGCCAGGAGGTTCTTGATTCCCCACGAGAGATACTTAAACCCATCCCTCATCTGATTGTGGGGTTGGTTGTTGGTCATTAGTCAATGGTCATTGGTCATTGGCTCGTCTACTCCTTCCCTTCTGCATTTCATACCATTCTTTCCCTCGCACCCTTCCATGCACTCACTTACCCATCCATTGATCCATCCTCACCTGCATCTTGGATTGGTAAAGGGAAAGGAACTGCAGAGAATTAGCCACAAGATAGTTGGTTGTAATGGTCATTGGTGCAATCCATCCATGACTTGGAGCCTGCATGTCTAAGATGCATTGGCCTGTTCCCTGTTTTGCTCACAAATGTGAGTCCTGAGAGTTCCAGCATTGAGATTCTAGACTAGCTATGTTGGAGGCCCTAGAAAAAGGAGAAGGACTACCTAAGTGACTGCATGGTAGAGAAGGGTGGAGTCCATTCTCTTGGGTGGTACAGGCTGGGTAGAAGAGAGTTGGGTACTTGGATTGTTGTGGGTGTTGGGAAACCTGTGAGAACTTGAGAGCTAACTGGTTTGGGAATGCAAGTACACTCTGGAACTTTCCTTGTGGATTCATAGCCCTGGCTTGGGGGTGACACTATTGTTTAGATTTGGAGCAGTGGTGTCTACAGTTGGGTGGAACGTCCTTGGTCTGCAGCTAGTTGGTGTCACATTTTTATAAAGATAAGTTCTCTTTCTTGTGATATTATTATCTATGTATGAATGTATTCCACTATGTATTTTAATTATCGTCTAACTAAATATTAGATTATTTATGCTTGTTGGATATTGTTGTGCATGTC
The DNA here is from genome assembly GCA_000966675.3 of Picea glauca. Taxonomy (NCBI): domain Eukaryota; kingdom Viridiplantae; phylum Streptophyta; class Pinopsida; order Pinales; family Pinaceae; genus Picea; species Picea glauca. The sequence continues at coordinate 93,709 of JZKD02S0814823.1, read as the reverse complement.
GCTAAATCTTGTATCTTATGCATTCTTATCAATTAAAGAAGGTATCGGTAAGAGTATGAAGTCCAAGGGTGGGATTGAAGGTAGCATTCCCCAGTGTGTGGGTGGTTGGGGATGTTACAGATTGGTATCAGAGCGTCCGGTTGAAACACCGGGCCAGTATGAGTCGAGTCTATTGGTCAAAGTCTCGGGGTTGAGATCGAACTATGACTGTGAAGTTGAAAATTTCAGGAGGAATGGCATTGCAGAATATACACAAGAGATAGAATGTCAGAGACCCATTGTAAGGGGTTCAAAGGATCGTGACCATCCCCCTTCGAATTTGGGAGCGATTGCCACTGTAGGATCAGGAGAGATCCAATATTGTTGGATCAGAGGAGAAGTGAACAAGGTTCATTCGATGTAAAGGAAGCAATGGTTAAGGTCACAAGCGTCGAATCCCATGGGAGAGAGAGATAAATGAACAAGAGGCATTGTGGGGAACCACTTTGCATGGGAGATAATTTCCCAAGGCGGTCCCACAAACCATGATTTCACCAAGGGGTTACATGTCAGCATCAAGAGAATTGTAGAGCGAAAAGAGGGTTACTCCAAAACATTGATGCATGCCCCCACAAATTGAAAGGCATGTAGTGATGTGACTTACTAGTGCTCGATCATCGAAACTCTGAATAGCCGAAGTAGCTAGGGACCATCGATCCATAGGAAGACATGCGTCAACCGATCATGTGCTCTAGGTGAAAGCACTTCTAGAAAGAGTGATCGAGGAGAAGTTCAGAATTGAGATTTCTAAAGCCCGAAGAGCCAAAGTGAATCTCAGTCGTCCAATCCAGGAGGACACGTGGCAGAAATCCATGCACTTCGGGGGGAACCGAAGGTTGAAAGTTGAGATTTCCAAAATCTAAAGACCCAAAGAAGTCATAGCCATCGATCCATGGGAGACACGCATCAGTAGATCGTGAGCTTCGGATAAAAAAAAATTGGAAAAAGTTGTGGTTTGAGTCTTCCAAAGTCTGAAGGCCTGAAGGAATGGAAGATGTTGATCCTTGTAGTAGTAACTTCCGAAGTTCTAAAGTCTGGGGTTAATATGGGTCATTCGATAAGGGAGACACATGGAGATAGTTTGGCCGGTTCGAGAAATCGGAGTTCGGGAGAATTGGAGGTGTGCTAGTGTGGAAACTCTCGAAGTCCCGAAGCCCGAAGAGCCAAAGTGGTGGGGCACGATGACATCACCAGGAGGTGATGTGGACCCCGAAATTTCTAAAGTGACGTGGCTTATGGATGTCACTGGGGATGATGTAGACACATATGATGTGCGCCACGTGTCAGTAATTTTTTAGCATGTAGATGATTGAAATGTCAGATAGGATGTGACACGTGTCACCCGCCTGATTGGAGCACATGTTTGCTTACAGTATTTCTCTACGTGGTGATGGATCATGGACTCCGAAGCATTACTCCGAGAGTTTTCAGTTGAGAGTTGAAACTCCCAAAGCCTGAAGAGCCAGAGACTTGAAGAAAATGTCGACTGTCAGATTGTCTGAAGTAGACCTGAACTGTTAGATCAGAAGAATAGGTGGCATGAAGTTGTGGATTCCAGGTAAGGACCCGAAGTAAACGTCGACTGTTGGATTGTCTGAAGTAGACTTGAACCGTCAGATCAGGAGAATAGGTGGTGTGAAGCCATGGATTCCGGGTAAGGACCCAAAGTAAACGTTGATTATCAGATCGTCTGAAGTAGACCTGAACCGTAAGATCAGGAGAACAGGTGGCATGAAGTTGTGGATTCCGGGTAAGGACCTGAAGTAAATGGTGATCGTCGGAAGTAATTACCCACCATCTGATTCAGAGGTTCTTATGATTATGGTTCTCTTATTAGTTATAAATAAGAATGGAGTCCTCCTTATGATAGATGTAGTTTTTATTGTATTTGGATCTTAGCTCACTGAGAGGTCACCTAACCTTAAGAGGGAAGYGAACGGGAGTGTACTCCTTACATATAAGGTTCATTRTAAGGTGTTKCCMTACCTTAAGGGTATTTTTATATAATCAAGTAAAGGGGATTTTCTAAGGTATTCTTGGATATCTTGTATGTGAGAGAATTTTTAGATCTAAAGTACATAACATGATAATGACAAAAAGTATTAATCACTATGTGAATTATTATGGGCATTTTTTATTTGGAAAATTGATTGCTATTTGAATGCATGTGGAAGAAGTTAGTCTTCATATACTTAAATATATGTTAGGTCACTTCCATCATTTACTACCATTCAATTGTTGTAGATTGTTTTTTATGCCAAATGCACAATTATGTTTATGTTGAATGAGCATAATGTGAACACAAGTCATTCACTCTCTCACTCTCCTGTTAGAATACTTACTCTTCCACCTAGGTATCTTGTTATCTAGTGATTTCCTTACTGCAAATCAAGATAGTAGCTCACAAAACAAAATTACACTAGTAGAATATTCAACTCAAAAAAAGATAGCAGAAGTATAATGGAAACCAAATCATGCACACATAAACACCAATATTTTTGGTTAGATACCCCTAGAAAAACCTCGGAGGGAAACCAATACTAAGATGATTTTATTATGATAAAATTGGGGCTCTCGTAACAGGGATAATGGCCCACTAAGAGAAATACAACTATAGACAAACCTGGCAAAGTATGATATGTTGTATGACTCAGTTATGGCACATTTTTTTAGGTGTATATGCCTTTCCTTAAGTAACCCATGTATACACACCTGTCTCCACTAAAACTTGGATAAACGATATCAAGGACTGTAGGGAAAATCTATACGGATCAACCCTTTCTTGCGGCTTTGCTCTGTTGAAACCCACTTGCAGCTACCTCTATTCTCTCTTCTCCTCGACCTAATCTCTAGATGGAAGACCTTCTCCACCTATCCAATATCTCTTTGAATCACAATCCTTCATGATCCAACTCTTTATGTGTCAACCATGTCTTCTCTTTCACCCTATCCTTGCTTTTATAATCTTGATTTATGACCTAACCCTAATCTCCAAAGTGATTGATGGTTGAGATTACTTCTCACATCACTTGAGATCAAGGGATAATATTAAATGCTAATTACTTTTATCATTTCCTTAAATAACTCAACTAATAAATAAAAACACTTTATGTTAATAATTCCTTTAATTAAAGTAAAGTCTCAAGGTAGAAGGCTTTGGACAACTTCCTCATGTCTAGACACTTAGACCTGTGCGGAAGTACCTATTTGATGCTACAAACATCAATATATCCAATCCATTCAATTGTTGTAGCCTATTAATGGGCAATTCTGGCATTGAATATACTGTGTACATAACTTGCATTCACACCTCCACTCTTTCATTGTCTAAGTCGTTCAACTCCTAAATGTGCTAATGAACACATTTTCCATTAAAATTTATAAATCAATAGTGGAAAATTTTATGAGTATCAAATACCAAATCATAAAGAAATATGGAAAAATAATTGATTATCCATGAAAAATCACTAATTTAAAGGATTTTTTTTATTTCTTTTAATAGAAGAGTTGTTGGTAATTACATAGTATAATATAGAATCACACATATATATAGTATAATGTTATGTAATAGTATAATTTTGATACATAGAATAGTGTTGTGTGAGGTTTTAGCACTCTGTAATTTTCCCAAGGCTGTGAGGCAGTCACAGAGGCAACATCAAAACCACTTCGAGTCTTGGATCTAGCTCTCCCAGACTCAGAGAGGGATCTCTCTGTATGATATAGCTCTGTTTTAATAGATATTAGGCTAGCTATGAAAGCATGGGGTTGGGGTTTTTGAGAATATTTGGATGAGGATGTGGTTGACGAGTTTCTCAGATCACCATTGGGCTATGGGGTCGATTTATAAGACAATGATCAAATCAAATATTGAGGTAAATGTCTCCACAGGGAAAGATAGTAACAACTGTTGGATCGAATCAAGTTTAGAGGGTGTCTATTTGAGGAAGAAAAAGGGGGAGGAAAAAATGAGCAAATGAGCAGTTAAGAATTCATAGACTGAGTTTTAGAAGAAAACATAAATATTATAGAAAAATTTGGACAAAGAGTATGCACACATAAATTCTTCTCCATTAACTATTTTTCAATAATAAGAAATGAAAATGCTTGAATGATAGCAGAAAGATAAATAAAAACAGACAAGGGACACACCACCAGCACTGCTACACGAGAATCCTGTAAATCATTTCCTCCATCACTGATTTGTCATTCCAAAATTACAGAGAAACTTCCTCAAGTAACAAGGCCCACAGTCCAGCCAAAAAGGGCCAAAATCTTTTCACAGGTCCAACCCTTTTACATTAAAATCATCGGAATAAATAGGGTAGATCACCCCAATAAGTTTCGGAAGTCGGTTTAACCGCCTCGACCAAAAATAGCCACCACTCCCACAAAATTTGGAGCTTTCTGCCATGAAAGATGGACCGGTTTTCTGTGAAACAGGGGTCCGAACAGACGTGTTTTTCTCTTGAATGATGAAATCTGGGAGAAAAATGAAAGAGGTTATTGTAGATAGTAATTTTCTGGACAAAAACCTCCTTCGTTTTCGCCAAATTCATCACCATTTGGTCGTAATAGCTCCTGCAAGATTGGGACTGAAACGGAAAATTGAAAATCTGGAAAAATAGGCCTCGAAGATGTCTTCAATTCTCCCTGATCGTAACTCTGCTGCAAAAACTGAGAGAGGTTTTTGTTCTTCAGCCCGTGATGAGAAAAAACCTCTCTCGGATTTTTAAAATCTGTCTCTATTTGCCCAAAAATCGATCTGAAAGAGGACGTGGTAAAACAGGCAAAAATGGCAAGAAAAAAGAAAAAAGGGTTTTTTCTGTGAAAGCGGGAATCCAGACCCCCCCCCCCCCCTCGTTAAATGTAGAATGGACGGGGGGGTCCGGAATCCAATCTGGACCGTTGATTTAAGTGACCGTCCCTCCGCCGTTTAGATGTGCACAAGTATTATTTCATATTCCAGACCCCCCCTCTCGTTAAATTCCGGAAGGTGAGGGGGGGTCCGGAAACTTTATGGTGCGTTGATTTAAAGGCTTGATAAGGATGGAGGGGCGTGACGCATGGAATATGTGCGGGAGTTTTGGGTGTGCGTTGAGTGGAGTGTGACGTGAGGGGGTTGAGTGAAGTGTTGAGTGGAGTGTGACGTGAGAGGGGTGGGGTATGGGTAGACTTAGGTTAAAGTTTGTTTTTAATTTTTGTGTTTTAAAACAATATGTTTGGTTTCATTGTGTTGTTTAGTTATTTTATTATATGGGTTTTATGTTTTGATTTAATATGTTTTGTATTTTTTGTTTTATTACTAATTTGTTTATTATATATTTTAATGTTTTAATATATATATGTTTTATAATGTTTTTATTTTAATTTGTTTTATTGCTTTTTATGATATATTTTATTAATTTGTTTTTTATTATTTTTGTTTAAACATTTAATATTTTTTTATATTGTTTTGGTATTTTATGTTTGATTTTTATATGATTTTGTTTTTTAATTATTTTATTTAATCCAAAACTAACAATTTATTAAACTAACTAATTATTAATTAAATAGTTAATTAATAATTAGTTTAATAATTATCTATTTTAAATTATCCTATCAAAACAACTTTGTTAGGCTAATCAATATTAGAGAATATTCCTAACCTTTTAACATTATTCGTTCATTATCCTAAGTCTGTTTATTCAGGGATGGAAGGCGGGTAAGGCATACTCAATGGGTTGAAAAGACAAGGGATTGAAGGCACAGTGGAGGATGAAGGATGCAACAGGGTGATGGGGATTGAGCGAAAAGAATGGAGGGAGGAAATGGAATCAACCGAGCCAGACTTCGTCATCACGAGAGAAATGCCAATTCAACAGTTGAAGAACCGAGTCGCCTATAATTATAGGACCCCAACATGAGGTACATTTTACCAGTATCAATAGCATAATGATATTTAAGAAAAATTTATACCCTTCAAAAATATATTTAAATAATTAAGTTTCTCTTTATAAGGATATATAACAAAAATATTTAAGTGTATTTCATGGTCAAAATACCCCACGAAAATCATTTGTATAATCAAATTCCAATAATCATTTTTTAAATGGGTGGTTTTCACAAGAAATAACTTTCCATAAGCTAATACACACACTAAATTTGAAAAAATCCCTTTCTATGTTATCATCTACATGGATTTGTTTTGAGTGGACCTAATGGTTAAGAACATGTGTTTCCTCTTAAGAGGTCACAAGTTCAAATCTAGAGGGAGGTAGGGTATGTATACCTCCATAGACTTTACCAGTCAAATTGTTGGGCAGAGGGGGGTCCCTTGTCCCACAAACAAGGGGGTTGCATACACCAATTTGGTGTGGCTTGGCCATGACCTTAAAAATAGATTATTATTATATACAACCTTAGTGGGCCTAATGGTTTAAGAACATTTTTTTCCTCTTAAGAGGTCACAAGTTCAAATCCAGAGGGGCGTAGGGTATGTATACCTCAATAGACTTTACCAGTCAAATCGTTGGGTGGAGGGGGTCCCTTGTCCCATAAACAAGGGGGTCTCATACACCAATTAGGTGTCTAGCTTGGCCATGACCTTAAAAATGCATTATTATATCAACTGTGGACCATCTTGTTACCTTTAGGATCATTGAAGAGGAGTTCCGCAATACTAAAACCAATCTTTTTTGTTGTTTTGTTAACTTTAGAAAATCTTTTGACATGGTTCCTAGGAAAAACCTTTGGAGTAGGTTGGAAGATTTAAAAGTGCCTCTCGATTTGAGGGTTGTTGCAATAAGGATGTATTAGAACGTTATTGCTAACTTTAAAAACACTGAGGGTTGGTCAAAAGAGATTAACTACAATATCAGAGTCACACAAGGTTGTCCCTTGTCCCCTACCCTTTTTGGCATATACATTGATAAGTTAGAAGAATGCTTGGAAAAAGTAGGTTGTGTCGGCCCTACTCTCACTAGTATAGTCATCAATCTT
>JZKD02S0814823.1:33585-48978 GCA_000966675.3 Picea glauca | reverse complement strand
CAAAACAGTAAGCTCAATTCTGTCCACTTAGAAGGCTGGAAACTGAAAACGAGGATGCTGGCGAAAAACTTCTCCGACATACAGTTCTGCCATATTCCCAGGGTTCATAATGGGGCTGCTGACGCTCTATCAAAGAGGGCACTAAGTGCTGTGGTTGGTAGGCTCTCTGTCTACCATTGTGATAATGATTTTGAAAGTCCAGCTACCTCCTACAATCTCTTCGAAGGAGATTGATGACACCTTTAGTCCTGCTGTTATACTATTTCAGTATGATGCCATAGTTTTCTCAGTTGGGAGTTGATTGAATAGCTCTTGGATCAAATCCAAGAACGCATACTTTATCTCCATCCTCCAGCGATATGGAAGTCCCGGTATCCTGGGCGTTTTTTTGTCTTTGACTGTGATTGCCCCCACAGTTTGGTATCATAGTTCGCACAGTTGGGAGGGTATAGATATGGCTCTCTGATTCGAATCATTGAAGCGGTTTCTTCGCCAACCTCCAGCGATTTGGGCGACTTCTGCATTCTGGGCGTTTGTTTTTGTTATTGACAGTGGAGACAGTTTTTATTTTGTATGGGAACAGTTTCATTTGTTTTGTCTGGATTACGATCGCTACAGCTGTAGCTTTAGTATGTAAATGAATTATACTTAATATAAATTCGAGTGAATTTTTACATGGAAAAAAAAAAGTAAAATAAAGGTGAATTAATATGCACTATGAGAAAAAAAAAATGTTTAAATTTATTCTTATTATAATTCAAAATTATAATTTATGAAATTTAAAAATAAAATATTTAAATTTATTCTTTATTATAATTCAAAATAATAATTTAAGAAATTTAAAATTATAATTTGATATGATATTAATTTTGAAAATAAGATTTATAAAAAAATAATAAGAAAAAATTATTTAAACATTTAAAAATACAATTTAAACAAGTGTTACATGGCAGCGTAGTCCTGCCAGGTTGAAATGGGAGTATAAATACGTGGGCAAGAAGTTGAAGTACATGGAAACACAAATAATACTCTACAAATAGCACCCAGAGTTCCGCGACATACAAATTGACAATTGGAGTTGTGGACTATTTGAGATTTAAGGGCCAATGTCTGTAACATAGGTTCGTGGACAAAAGCATAAAAAAAATAGCAATACCGAATTAGTTTTCTTTAAAACAAGGGCTCCTGGACAGAAGAAATTGAAATATATAAAATTATAGGTTTGTGGACAGGAGAAATTATACATATCAAATATGTAATTTGATTAAGTAGATATATAGAGCATGCATGGAAGCTTCATTCCGGGTTGTCGGGGTGTTGGGCTGAAAATTGGGCTTCTGTTGTTCTGTGGCCTAAATATAGCACCGAGAGTTCCGCGATATACAAATTGACAAGCGGTCTTGCTGACTATTTGAATTTTTGGATCACGGGTTCTCGGGCTGCCGGGTTGAAAATTGGGCTTTTGTTGTTCCATGGCCTACAAAATCAAATATGTAATTTGATTAAGTAGATATATAGAGCTGAAAAATGTCGGGGTTGTCGGGGTTGCGGGATGAAAATCGGGCTTCTATTGTTCCGTGCCCTGCAAATAGCACCGAGAGTTTCGCGATATAAAATTGACAAGTTGCTTTGTCGACTATTTGAATTTTTGGATCGCGGGTTGTCGGTCTGGCGGGCTGAAAATTGAGCTTTTGTTGTTTCATGGCCTATAAATAGTACCTAGAGTTCCGCGATATACAAATTGACAATCAGACTTGCGAACTATTTGAATTTGAAGGGGCTCGTGTCGAATAACGAAATTGAAATAATAAACTCAATAATTTATCTTTNTGGAAATGTAAATGTGTTTTTCATATAGACTGGGATTGGGGCTCTCGCGGACCATAATAGAAATATGTACAAGAAATAGGACCGTGGAAAGAAGTCGGACATGGTAGAATGTAATACTTGAAAAGTAGAAATGGGAAGATCAGTTTTTGGCTATAGATTTCTACTCAGAAAAGTTGGAATAACTGGATTGATAAAGAAATGACTATCACTATACACTTACAAGGATGGTACATATAAATAATTTTGGTGTTTGCTTGGTCATGCCTTTCCCTGTTGGTTTTTGTGGGCGGCTTGCTTGAAGATCTGGATTGATAAATAGAGGATTTATGCATTTCTCTGTTGGATTTCGTTGGTGACCCACTTCATGTTCTCTTCAATATAGCTTCTCAAGGGGGCGACGTTGATGTCATTGCAGATTTTAATGCTGAAAACTTCATTTTCTAATTCGCTTATATCAATTGAAAGTTTACACAGAGCTTCATGAATATCTCCATTCAAGAATCCTGTAAAAAAATTTTAAAGACAAGGCCTTCAAATTATCAACTTGTTTATCGAAAGCTTGCTTTGTTAACGCCAGTGAGTTGAGGATTACGCTGGGATCCTAGAAGCCATTTGTCTTTCCTGCTAAGTCTATTTTGGTGAGATTTGTGAATAATGTTTCTTTCTTTGATATTGCTTGCTCACATGATTGGACGATGAGATACAGGTTCTTCACTTTCTCTTTACATCATGCTTCTAATTGAGTAAGCCATTTATTGGACGAGAGATCATGTTGTCTTCTTCTCATCTCTGGCATGTTGTTGACATGAAAGGAAAAAGGGATGACCGTGTGCACATAGAAAGTTTATTCATTTTTTAAATCAGTCTACAGAAGTAGGAGCAAGTTATGTGCTCTGCTCCCCAGGGAATCCATATTCTGTGATGTTTCTCAGGCCTTAGTAATCAATTCCATTCTTTTGTTGATATTTTTCTCCACATATCCTCTATAAGATGCGAGGAAGCTGGAGGACCCTTTTAGATTTGTTGCAAGAACTACCAAGCAATGGTATAGGAAACAAATATTCCTCTAATTCCTTAATCTGGTTCTTTAGTCTGGCATTTCCGGCTTCAATGACTCCAATGGAATCATGATGAGCATCTCCGGTTGCCATGTGAAGTTGAGAGATTTTGGATGCCTGCATATTGGCAAGGTCAAGTTTTGAACGATGTTTTTTTTTCTTATTTTTTACATCTCTTTTTTCAATGATTAATTTTTTTGATTCAGTTTCAAAAACAACACTCTGGAATACGAAGGATTCATCTTCGTAAAAAATTTCGGTATCAACCATGTCCATTGAGAAGGCATGTTGAATTGCATCTCTGGGTTGATCAAGGTTGCAGAATATGCTTTCCAGATCAATGTCAAGATCCATGTTTTCACTGTAAATTTCATGCTGCTCCACCTCCGCTACAATTCTTTTTCCCTTCTTTTGCACAGGAAGATCGTGAGGAAGATGTTCACTTTATCTCTACAGAACTACTGTGGAGCTGCTGCCAGTAGTTTACGGAAACGTTGGTTTGCTCCAGATGCTGCTTGAAATGAATAAATGGAGGGGACAATATAACCCCCCGGAAACATTGCTTCAATGCGTTCGAATGTAAAATCTTCTCATTAATGACAATATCTATGTGTGTTGTATGGTGACCTGTTAGAAGTAAATCTTAATTATTGCATACTTATAAGTGCGAAGGTGGCGGTTATGGCTAAGAACATTTAAGGATTGGAGGTTTCGGGAACGAATCAAGATGACGGCATGCGAATGACATTCCATGGTATTTGAAATTAAGACTGGAAAGAGATTGGAGGTTTCATGAAGGAAGGAAGCTGGCGGCGTGCGAATGACATTCCATGGCATTTGAAATTAAGAGTGGGAAGGGATAAGAAAAGCCTTCACAAAAATTGCATTGATGGTATAACTCTTGAGCCTTGCGTGCATCAATGATAGATTAGACGGTGCTTGCACGATGACTTGTTAGCATTAAAGATTTAGAAAGAAGACACACACACACACACACACACACACACACACACACACACACAAACACTATTTCTTATTATGCACACGTGCGAAGGTGATGGGCACGGGGAAGAGCAAGAAAGGAAGGAATAACCAAGTTTGAAAGTGCATGGTGAAACTGCTGAGTGTCCAATGATGAAACTGCATGAGTCAGAATTGTTTAGCTAAGAAAACCAAAGGGCTGGGTCCGACTCCCAGTGCATATTTCATAATTCATGTGCAACACCAACTCTGTGGTTACCAGATCAATATGTGTAGAAACGAGGAAAAAATAAAAATGTACCTTCATAAAATATGGACATGAGATTTTATAGAGCATGTATGGATATGGCACTCCATACTTGGCCACTTTCGGGATAGTGGGTTCTCGGGCAGGCGGGCTTAAAAAAAGTCATCTATTGTTTAGTGTTCTACAAATAGCACACATAGTTCCGCGATATACAAATAGACAAGTGGACTTGCGGGGTGGTTGACATTTTATAGACCATCCACAGTTTCTGGATCGCGGGTTCTCAGCCTGGCGGGGCTCTATTGTTCGGTGCCTTACAAATAGCTTATGATAATAAATTGACAAGAGGATTTGCGGGCTAGTCAGCTCAACATTCTACTCCAGGGCTGGTAGGCTCCTAGAAATAAGCAATACATACCAAATATGCATAGATCCATTATTCCATACTTAGGCACTTATTTGGATCGCAGACTTGTAGGCTGTACATTGGGCTAATTTCCTCCATATAGAAATTGGGTTCTTGGCTTGGCAGGCTCAAAATTTCCTAAGCAAAGAAAAGAGCTCTGTTCGACTCCCACTGCATATTTCATAATTCATGTGCAACACCAACTTTGTAGTTACCAGATCAGTGTGTGTAGAAATGAGGCAAAACTAAATATGTACCTTTATAAAGTATGGACATGATATTTTATAGACCATGTACCGATATCTCATTCCATACTTGCGGGTTCTCGGGTGAGAGGGGTAAAAAAATAGGCCTCTATTGTTCCTTGTTCTACAAATAGCACATACAGTTTCGCGATATACAAATTGACAAGTGGACTTGCGGGGTGGCTGAGATTTTATAGACCATGTACAATTTCTGGATTGCGGGTTCTCGAGCTGGCGGGGTTAAAAACGGGCCTCTATTGTTTTGTGTCTTACAAATAGCTTATGATTATAAATTGACAAGTGGATTTGCGGGCTGGCCGGCTCAACATTTCTCAATTGACAAGCGGATTTGGGAGCTGGCCGACTGAACATTCTACTTCTACNGACTCCCACTGCATATTTCATAATTCATGTGCAACACCAACTTTGTAGTTACCAGATCAGTGTGTGTAGAAATGAGGCAAAACTAAATATGTACCTTTATAAAGTATGGACATGATATTTTATAGACCATGTACCGATATCTCATTCCATACTTGCGGGTTCTCGGGTGAGAGGGGTAAAAAAATAGGCCTCTATTGTTCCTTGTTCTACAAATAGCACATACAGTTCCGCGATATACAAATTGACAAGTGGACTTGCGGGGTGGCTGAGATTTTATAGACCATGTACAATTTCTGGATTGCGGGTTCTCGAGCTGGCGGGGTTAAAAACGGGCCTCTATTGTTTTGTGTCTTACAAATAGCTTATGATTATAAATTGACAAGTGGATTTGCGGGCTGGCCGGCTCAACATTTCTCAATTGACAAGCGGATTTGGGAGCTGGCCGACTGAACATTCTACTTCTACTGATTTTCGCGATATACAAATTGACAGACTCTAAGGCTGGTGGGCTCCCAGAAACGAGCACTACATACCAAATATGCACAGATCCCTTATTCCATACTTAGCCACTTATTTGGATCACGCACTTGTGGGTTGTACATTATGCCTCTAATGTTTTGTGTCCTGCAAATAGCACTCATAGTTGGGCGATATACAAATTGACAAGTGGACTTGTGGGCTGGCTGGCTCAACATTGCATTTATGTTGGATGGCAGACGTGTAGGGTAGCGGCCTCTAGGCGCAAAAAAAAAATAAAAAAAAACATAGCTGCAAACAAGTTTGACAAATACAGAGAAAATAAACGAAAAACTGTTTACTATGGAACACGGGCAGAAAAAAAATGCACCTTTGCATGGATTTGTCTACATCTCTGGGTAGGAGTTATTTGTGCCATCTATTTTTCCTGTCTGTTTCTATCAACAAAAGCACAAAAAAAAAGGGATATGAACATAAGTTCAGATGTTAAGAAAAAGGCAACTACCATGTACATATACAAAAAAAAAATAGAATAAGATGAATAGAGTCACAAATAGTTTTTGGGAGGATGTACCTTTTTTTTTCTTCACAATGTATATTTTATAATTGGAGTAGAACACCNAAATTGACAGACTCTAGGGCTGGTGGGCTCCCAGAAACGAGCACTACATACCAAATATGCACAGATCCCTTATTCCATACTTAGCCACTTATTTGGATCATGCACTTGTGGGTTGTACATTATGCCTCTAATGTTTTGTGTCCTACAAATAGCACTCATAGTTGGGCGATATACAAATTGACAAGTGGACTTGTGGGCTGGCTGGCTCAACATTGCATTTCTGTTGGATGGCAGACGTGCAGGGTAGCGGCCTCTAGGCGCAAAAAAAAAGAAAAAAAAACATAGCTGCAAACAAGTTTGACAAATACAGAGAAAATAAACGAAAAACTGTTTACTATGGAACATGGGCAGAAAAAGAATGCACCTTTGCATGGATTTGTCTACATCTCTGGGTAGGAGTTCTTTGCGCCATCTATTTTTTCTGTCTGTTTCTATCAACAAAAGCACAAAAAAAAAGGGATATGAACATAAGTTCAGATGTTAAGAAAAAGGCAACTACTATGTACATATAAAAAAAAAATAGAATAAGATGAATAGAGTCACAAATAGTTTTTGGGAGGATGTACCTTTTTTTTTCTTCACAATGTATATTTTATAATTGGAGTAGAACACCGTTTGTATGCTCACCAGAATGATATGTGTAGAAATCAGGGATAGAGATATGCTTTGAAACATAGAAATATGAGTTTGAAATAAGTTTGATGTATATGTCATAATTCAAGTGCAATACCGATTGTATCGTGATCAAACCAATATGTGTCTAAGAAAAACATNAGATCAGTGTGTGTAGAAATGAGGCAAAACTAAATATGTACCTTTATAAAGTATGGACATGAGATTTTATAGACCATGTACCGATATCACATTCCATACTTGCGGGTTCTCGGGCGGGAGGGGTAAAAAAATAGGCCTCTATTGTTCCTTGTTCTACAAATAGCACATACAGTTCCGCGATATACAAATTGACAAGTGGACTTGCGGGGTGGCTGAGATTTTATAGACCGTGTACAATTTTTGGATCACGGGTTCTCGGGCTGGCGGGGTTAAAAACGAGCCTCTATTGTTTGGTTCCTTACAAATATCTTATGATTATAAATTGACAAGTGGATTTGCGGGCTGGCCGGCTCAACATTTCTCAATTGACAAGCGGATTTGGGAGCTGGCCGACTGAACATTTTACTTCTACTGATTTTTGTGATATACAAATTGACAGACTCTAGGGTTGGTGGGCTCCCAGAAACGAGCACTACATACCAAATATGCACAGATCCCTTATTCCATACTTAGCCACTTATTTGGATCGCTCACTTGTGGGTTGTACATTATGCCTCTAATGTTTTGTGTCCTGCAAATAGCACTCATAGTTGGGCGATATACAAATTGACAAGTGGACTTGTGGGTTGGCTGGCTCAACATTGCATTTCTGTTGGATGGCAAACGTGCAGGGTAGCGGCCTCTAGGCGCAAAAAAAAAGAAAAAAAAACATAGTTGCAAACAAGTTTGACAAATACAGAGAAAATAAACAAAAAACTGTTTACTATGGAACACGAGCAAAAAAAGAACGCACCTTTGCATGGATTTGTCTACATCTCTAGGTAGGAGTTCTTTGCGCCATCTATTTTTCCTATCTATTTCTATCAACAAAAGCACAAAAAAAAGGGATATGAACATAAGTTCAGATGTTAAGAAAAAGGCAACTACTATGTACATATACAAAAAAAAAATAGAATAAGATGAATAGAGTCACAAATAGTTTTTGGGAGGATGTACCTTTTTTTTTCTTCACAATGTATATTTTATAATTGGAGTAGAACACCATTTGTATGATCACCAGAATGATATGTGTAGAAATCAGGGACAGAGATATGTTTTGAAACATAGAAATATGAGTTTGAAATAAGTTTGATGTATATGTCATAATTCAAGTGCAATACCGATTGTATCGTGATCAAACCAATATGTGTCTAAGAAAAACATACTGTATTGAGGAATGGGCACATTGGACYAGACATGGTCAATAAGTGTGTTTTGCAGATGGCCTGTGTTGTTCAAAAGAAAGYGGAAAATGTATTTGCACATGTAGTTTTCCAATTATTTTGTTCTGCCAGTATTTTGTAGCATGTCAATATTGAAGTCTCCTACAAGTACAATGGGTCCGTTTAGATGGAAATGGACCAATGCATTGGAAATAACATGCACTATGTTGGAGAATGYTGCATGGGGAGTAGCATACAGATTCAGTATTRTAACTTTTATTTCATGGGAAATTGTTTTTGCAAGCACCAGTTCAACATTCGTTTCTTCGATATGTATATGGTCCAAAATTGTTACATGTTTTTTCACCAGTATCATCAGCCCATGTGTAATGTAACTTGATATGCAATTGTGATTTGGGAATTGTTTGTTCTACATGCATAATGCCATATGTGTTTCCTACAAGCACAAAATATCAGATTGCATTATATCATAGTCATTCAGTATATCATCCATGTGTGCATTTAAGTTGCGTGTGTTAAGCGAGAGAATCGATACAAATGATTTTGTTTGTATGGATTGGTAATCATAATGCAATTGCCATTTTGTGGTGGTCCTGAGTCGTTCCATTTTAATATCAACTTTTTTTTTTCAATTTGAAGTTATCTTTTGTGAGAGTACTTAGTAAATACAAGGAGGCTATGCTTCTGACATGAGATAATGCTGTGTATACAAGTCCATGTATCCGAATTCCAGCAGGCTGAAATGCAACATTATCAAGTGTTAGTCCTTGTGATCTGTGGGCTGTACATGCACATGCAAGTTTAATCAGAAACTGTTTTCGAATATTCAGTCGACCTATCTTTGATAATGTCGATACTGGCTTCGATATTCTCAAAATAGGTGTCCAATCACTTTCAGTGTTTGAATTATATAGATAAGACAACTTGCTTGCTTGTTGCTTGCCTATATGCGGTTCATGGAACTTAATCCAAAGGACATCCACTTTTTCTTTCTTCATATAGCCTTTCAGTATTCCATCTGCACCATTCACCAAGCCATCCTGTGAATCATAGTTGCAGGCATATATTTCAACCAACATTTATAATTTGAGGACAAGCTACAAAGGTAAAGTGACTGAATTTTCATGACATGGCACATTTCCATGGTTGTCTTCTTCCAGGTCAATCGAATTGATGATGATATCATCATCAGGCATGAGCGACAACATGTGGCTTTTATGCTTTACAACATCCTTATTTATTTAGAATAGGTCAGGGAACGTTGGGTCTGTTGGTGCAGGCCGTAAGCACCTCAAATTGATATAGGTCAAGTCATCATATGTTTGGCTATTTGTACGCATTCTATTTAGAATTGCAATGAATGTTTCATCTGTCTGGCACATTGTAGTATGAAACTCAAAGCATTTAATATTGTCTCTCTAGAAGTCATGGGTGACTGTTTTCATGTTAACAATAGGTTGTTCAAATATCAAAGAATCTTGGATGGGATGTTCCTGGTAAAGATCCCCACAGAATATCATGTCAATGCTTCCAAAGTATTTCGTCTGCACATGTTTTATGCTTCTTAGTCGGTTGTCAATGGAATACAAGAACCGACTCCCAATCAAAGATGCTTCATCTATAAAGACAAGTTGGAGTTCCTCATAAAGCTTCGATAATGTATCCAACATTTCCTTGCTAAGTGGAAGAAACTGTGACTTTTTAAAAGGCATTAAAAATGCAAAGTGGACTGTTGTTCCACCAGCATTGTATGCAACTTTTCCTGTGTATGCAACTATTAGGCCCTTTGGTTTCATAGGATCAGAGGAATTGTTTGAATCATAGATTCGTATTAGCATTTGGAACAATGCTTTCGATGCGAATTTATTGCCTGTTCCTACTCTGACTGTAAGGAATATGTGCATAGGATTGTTCATGTTCAAGCGTTTTTTAAGAGCAATGTCCTTTAGAATTGTTTGTTGTTTGCGATTCAATGGACGTCTTGTTTCGTGGTATTCATTATTTTCAATTAGGAAAGGATGTTTTGTAACTTGAAAACCAAGATTGATACGTTTTTCACTTCCAACCATTGGAGGACGAGGCAAATCCGCTTGTAAGTCATAGGACTCGAAAGGAGTTCTGGTCGTTTTTGGGTTTCTGAATGTCTCATCATGATTGCCAGGGTTTTCTAGGTCATTAAGTGCTANCTACATGCATAATGCCATGTGTGTTTCCTACAAGCACAAAATATCAGATTGCATTATATCATAGTCATTCAGTATACCATCCATGTGTGCATTTAAGCTACGTGTGTTAAGTGAGAGAATTGATACAAATGATTTTGTTTGTATGGATTGGTAATCATAATGCAGTTTCCATTTTGCGGTGGTCCTGAGTCGTTCCATTTCAATATCAACTTTTTGTTTCAATTTGAAGTTATTTTTTGTGAGAGTACTTAGTAAATACAAGGAGGCTATGCTTCTGACATGAGATAATGCTGTGTATACAAGTCCATGTATCCGAATTCTAGCAGGCTGAAATGCAACATTATCAAGTGTTAGTCCTTGTGATCTGTGGGCTGTACGTGCACATGCAAGTTTAATCAGAAACTATTTTTGAATATTCATTCAACCTATCTTTGCTGATGTCGATACTGGCTTCGATATTCTCAAAATAGGTGTCCAATCACTTCCAGCGTTTGAATTATATAGATAAGACAACTTTCTTGCTTGTTGCTTGCCTATATGCGGTTCATGGAACTTAATCCAAAGGACATCCACTTTTTATGTCTTCATATAGCCTTTCAGTATTCCATCTGCACCATTCACCAAGCCATCCTGTGAATCATAGTTGCAGGCATATATTTCAACCAACATTTCTAATTTGAGGACAAGCTACAAAGGTAAAGTGACTGAATTTTCATGACATGGCACATTTCCATGGTTGTCTTCTTCCAGGTCAATCGAATTGATGATGATATCATCGCCAGGCATGAGCGACAACATGTGGCTTTTATGCTTTGCAACATCCTTATTTCTTTAGAATAGGTCAGGGAACGTTGGGTCTGTTGTTGCAGGCCATAAGCACCTCAAATTGATATAGGTCAAGTCATCATATGTTTGGTTGTTTGTGCGCATTCTATTCAGAATTGCAATGAATGTTTCATCTGTCTGGCACATTGTAGTATGCAACTCAAAGCATTTAATATTGTCTCTCTAGAAGTCATGGGTGACTGTTTTCATGTTAACAGTAGGTTGTTCAAATATCAAAGAATCTTGGATGGGATGTGCCTGGTAAAGATCCCCACAGAATATCATGTCAATGCTTCTAAAGTATTTCGTCTGCACATGTTTTATGCTTCTTAGTTGGTTGTCAATGGAATACAAGAACCGACTCCCAATCAAAGATGCTTCATCTATAAAGACAAGTTGGAGTTCCTCATAAAGCTTCGATAATGTATCCAACATTTCCTTTCTAAGTGGAAGAAACTGTGACTTGTTAAAAGGCATTAAAAATGCAGAGTGGACTGTTGTTCCACCAGCATTGTATGCAACTTTTCCTGTGTATGCAAATATTAGGCCCTTTGGTTTCATAGGATCAGAGGAATTGTTTGAATCATAGATTCGTATTAGCATTTGGAACAATGCTTTCGATGCGAATTTATTGCTTGTTCCTGCTCTGCCTGTAAGGAACATGTGCATAGGATTGTTCATGTTCAAGCGTTTTTTAAGAGCAATGTCCTTTAGAATTGTTTGTTGTTTGTGATTCAATGGACATCTTGTTCCATGGTATTCATTATTTTCAATTAGGAAAGGATGTTTTGTAACTTGAAAACCAAGATTGATACGTTTTTCACTTCTAGCCATTGGAGGACGAGGAAAATCCACTTGTAAATCATAGGACTCAAAAGGAGTTCTGGTCATTTTTGGGTTTCTGAATGTCTCATCATGATTGCTAGGGTTTCCTAGGTCATTAAGTGCAACTTCTAGATCGCCCCATGTTGGATTAACATTGTAGGTAAATCTAGCTTCATTGATGTGCACTATACTCTCAGACGCAACATACGCAACCTCCCATGTAGAGAAGTTATGTATTAATGTGTTTTCATTTTCATCGAACAGAATGTACAACAACAATTTTTCTCTACAATAGTTTTCATAGTCACAATGTTTATTGTATTTGACAAACCGTATCACAGAGGGTTTTTTTCTTTTTTATATGGGTGCACCATTTTTTTTGTAATGCGATACAGATTCTACTAAGCAGATATGCCTAATAGGAGATGGACGCTGGACGCAATAATCAATAATAGAGTGACATACCACGTCCTCTAAATTGTCAGGTTCTTGTTGCAGAAAAACCGGTGGTTTAAGCACAAATGTTCATTTTTCAAGTGGAGATGTGTTTATGAAGACACATTTTCTTGAACTACAAGTGAGGGGCAAGGAAAGTGCAATGTGAACTACTTTCTGAGTAGANTATACTCTCAGACGCAACATACGCAACCTCCCATGTAGAGAAGTTATGTATTAATGTGTCTTCATTTTCATCGAACAGAATGTACAACAACAATTTTTCTTTACAATAGTTTTCATAGTCACAATGTTTATTGTATTTGACAAACCGTATCAAAGAGGGTTTTTTTCTTTTTTATATGGGTGCACCATTTTTTTTGTAATGCGATACAAATTATGCTAAGCAGATATGCCTAATAGGAGATGGACGCTGGACGTAATAATCAATAATAGAGCGACATACCATGTCCTCTAAATTGTCAGGTTCTTGTTGAAGAAAAACCAGTGGTTTAAGCACAAATGTTCATTTTTCAAGTGGAGATGTGTTTATGAAGACACATTTTCTTGAACTACAAGTGAGGGGCAAGGAAAGTGCAATGTGAACTACTTTCTGAGTAGACATTTGTTGAAGATTAAGCAATGTATTGCCAAGTATGTGTATCATTTGTATGGCATCAATATGACTTCTTTCATGTTCTTTGCGTATTCTTTTGAATGCACTTGTCATAGATTTGTCAATATTTGTCATATATGAGGTACAATACGATGCTGCAACATATGCATTTAGCACGTACTACGCATCTGTATTTTCTTTCCACATAACTGGCATGATCTTGGAGAAATTGTTGTTCCAAATATGGGAGAGTTTTTGTTTAAGGAAAAGTGTTGGTTGCCTAAGCATACGTTGTATGGCTTGGATGTACTCATCTTCTGATAGATTTAGCTATGTCAAGAAGGCATCAAAGATCATCATTTCGTCAAATCCTCCTTGTTCTAGAAATGTGAACAAGGATTTAGATTTCTCAACAACAACATTGTCCTCTAAACTAATTGGCTCTATGATTCTTGTAGCTCTCATTGGGGGCACGGGAAAGTTGTATCTGCAATGCAAGTTTTTTCGTTTTCTACAACTTCTTGTATGGTAATGTCTATGGAATTTCGCAAGTTCTAGATCCAAATGATCTGTGTTGCATGTTATGTATTTATCCACAAATTGTTCGATCTCTGAATTGTTATCAGCTCCATAGACCAGTGCACCCTTTATCCACAACAGTGTGTGGTCATGTTCATTTCCCTTATTCTGGAATTCAGTAACAAAAAGTAGCCCAATATTTTTCCGAAAAACGTTTCATCATGGCATATCAATTGTCTCAAAGCATTTATTCTATGTCTATAGTAGCGAGTACATGTCACCGAGTCTTTTCTTATGAGGTAGTCAATGTCGCTATTTTCCAGTGTATCGGTTTCTTTTTTACGTTTCCTGTTCCTATGCAGGTCAGACACGACAACCACCAATGGATCACAGCAATGCTTTGCACTTGTAAATGTGACAAAAAATGTTGGCGGGCCCAATTTCTAGATCATTGCAAAAACATTTTTTTTTGTTTTGTTGCAAATAGTCAGGAGAGGTGCGGATGTTTTTGAAATCTATGTATCCAATATCAGATTTCATAATTTTTTCTAGGTTTACTTTGTAATTCACATCCTTGGCCAACAACTTTCTTCATTGTAACTGGCCTTTTATTATTTGGACCCATATGCACGACAAAACTTGCTCTATTATTATGCGCATTATTTTGAAAAACAAATTTGTTATGTGACAGGAGCAGTAACTGCTTGAATGTAGCAACTCCCATCGGACTATTTTATGATAATCGAATCGTTCTGTAATATCAGTGCCATGTGGATCTCCATAGATGAGTGTTGGAAATTTCATTTCCTCGATGAATTTGTCTTTGAATATTCCAAGTGGACGCTGCCCCTCGACAGGTGCAATTTCGACAATTTTGTCTTGCAAGTCACAAATGCACTGTGAATCAGTGACTCCATGCACCAATGTTTCAGAAGGTGTTTCAATCTCTGATTCATCACTTGTATTAAAATCACTAGGATTTTTGAGAGTGTCTGCAGAGTTGCCATGTTCTTTTGCGAGAACACTGTTCCAATTGCCATTTATACAAATGTTCTCTATTTTGTACAGGGCCCTGGAACATAATTCCTTTAATGCTTTCATAACAACATGCACACACACACTTTTCCTATCTAATAGGAATTTTTGTATCGCAAGCGTCTTTTTAGAGCCACAACGATTGTAATTGTATTGTTAAATAATTGTGGCAACGCTTTTTGCACAACATCTAGTTGAATAGGCACATTAATAATTGATCCTGTTAAGCCCATTTGGGGTCATTTATATCCCCAAGGTCTAATTTGAGCAAATGCAATTCGCAGAGACACAAGTCTCTCCTCAAGTTCTGTAAGTGCACTTACATCTGCTAGTGGTGTATTACATCTTATTCGATCAGGGGTTGCAAACTGTGGCAGTTTTCCATTTTCAAGCGATCGTTTGCATGGATGACAAAATTTACCACTGGAAAATGGTTTATCGTGCACTATCAAGTGGAGGTATTTTTCTTGCAAATCAGGTGTGAAAGACTTGTTGTTTTTTGAAAAATTCAATTATTCACAAATTGCACATGCAATGGAAGGAGTGTCTTTCATTTGTTTCATGTAGGTCTGTCTTGCATTTTTCTTTCACAGGGAAGTATAGGTAGAAACTGTTTCCTACTTTTCATTGCTACTATTGCATGGTGTTTCTTGTAGACCACAAACTGACACAGGTGCATGACCATTCTGGGATATGTGATCACAC
>JZKD02S0814746.1:0-14480 GCA_000966675.3 Picea glauca | reverse complement strand
AGGATAAACTGGAAAATAGATGCTACACCAAAACTAGGTGCGAAAAACTAACTGGACTGGCCCAATGGATAGAACAAAAATATAGGAACAAAGACAACAATTGGAGTAGAGAATGAAATTGCATTATAAGGTCACAATTGTACAGATTGAGCAAGTTCAAATTGACGTAACATGAAACCTATTAAACCGAAAGCACCATGAAGAGCAACAAAGGTCCATAGACCACCTAATTGACACCAATGAGTAAAATCTCCTTGTGCTTCGGGACCCCATAATAGTAGCACATAATGTGCTAAAATATTAGCAGGAGTAGAAACTGCGACAGTTAGGAAATTATAACCTTCCAGATAGGAACTGGCCAATCCGTGAGTATACCATGAAGTCACAAAGGTTGTACCCGTGAACCATCCACCTAAGGAAAAATAGGCACAAGGAAAGAGCAATAGACTGGACCAACCCACAAAAATGAAATGGTCTCTGCGTAGCCAGTCATCAACAGTATCAAATAATTTTTTTTATTCTTTAGAAGGCTTTCCAAGGGCTACAGTCATAGCGATCCTCCTATTTCACTATTTTGACCATTTTCGAGCACCCTATATGATAAAAAAGTATATGATGAATTGGGGAAAATTTTTCATCCATCATCCTTTCAAAAACAAAATGGGTTTCGAAGATTCGTTGTTGGAACAAATATTTTAAACTGGACCGAACCGATCCAATATAGGTAAATGCATGATAGATTGTTCTTAAGTTTTCAGAGTTCCTATCTGATCCTCGAATCACCTATTGAATAACATTGATGGAAAAATTTCAGGGAAGGGAAGTGCACTTTCTCCCCCCCCATTGAACATATTCTATTCACAATATCTATTCCATTCAATATTTTTGATTCATTCTCGTCTTGAAGCTTCTGCAATGCAACATAATGAAAAGGAGTATTTTTATTCTCTCTCATCCATCTCTATGTATATTCTTACTACTACATCGTGGTTTGATACAAATGAGTCTATGAGCAGGAATGAGTAGATTTTTTCATAACTCATAGAGCTAAAGGAAATTACTCCAAAGTTCTTCTCCTATAGCAAGAAGTTCTATATTTCACCATTGTGATCCAAAAGTGAAAACCTTCTCCCCCCCCCTTTTTTTATCTCTTTTCACATCTTAATTTTGATCTATTTCTTACCGGTGTAATCACCAAAGTAAAATATCTGGTACATTCATATGAGAATGTTTAGTACATTGTGATAGAATCACATATTTTATTTGTGTATCAATTTCGTCTAAACAGAGAGAGAATTTAGGTTGTCCATAATTCGGATCGGAATGGACTTCAAGATCTATATCTCTTTCTGTCTAGGGAGAAGAGATCATAAAAATCACGATCCGATGAAACATTCAATCAACAACCAAATAGGGGGTTTTCTCAATAAGATCAATTCATTTCGGATAGGAAAGGTTCACTTTCCAAATCTCCATCAAATTTTAATATCAGAGTAACTGATATATTAATAAATCAATGGGCCAGGTTCACTTACTTCTCCTTCATTTTTTCCACTTTTTTTTAAGACTGGTAATTTCAAATTACCAGGTATCCATAATACCTTTGATATGTCAAAAATTGACAAAKATGGAGTAGACTATTACTGATCCTGTAGTAGCAGGATGAAGAAGACTATTATTGAGAAAAATATAGTGGTCCTCCCCCTATATTAGGTGTGAGACTCTGTCATAACAAATGTTTTGCATGAAACCTATCATGACAAATAGTTTTCGTCCCTCGGAAAAATATTTTCTTCTTGAGAATATTTAGATCATATGATGAGAAATATTAACCTGGACCTTCTTTCTTCGTAGGAAACATGCTCCCTTTACCAGACTTGAACCGATGACTTACACCTTACCATGGCATTACTCTACTACTGAGTCAAAAGGGTCCCCCATCATTTATTAGTAGCTCGTAGGTTTACATGAGAGGAGGGTGGGGATGGCTATACTGGAAACTCCGGGCTGAGTTGATACAGAGCGAATGGAGACAAGTTATGTTATGTATGGGAACAATTCTAAATGTACGTGATCCCTTCAATCTATTTTATGGTTCTCTTGTCGCACTAGGCATGTGGGATTGACACAAGAGGGTAGGGATGGCTATACTAGAAATGAACTCCAGGTTGAGCTTATATGAAGCGAATGGAGACAAGTTATGCCTAAAGATGATTCTGAATCAGCTTTGTCCACAAGGTAGCTATGAATCACATGGAGAGTTTGATCCTGGCTCAGGATGAACGCTGGCGGCATGCTTAACATATGCAAGTCGGACGGGAAGTGGTGTTTCTAGTGGCGGATGGGTGAGTAATGCATAAGAACCTGCCCTTGGGAGGGAAACAATAGCTGGAAACGAATGCTAATACCCCATAGGCTAAGGAGAAGAAGGAGGAATCCGCCCAAGGAGGGGCTCACGCCTGATTAGTTAGTTGGTGAGGCAATGTCTTACCAAGGCGATGATTAGTAGCTGGTATGAGAGGATGATCAACCACACTGGGATTGAGACATGACCCAGACTCCTACGAGAGGCAACAATGGGGAATTTTCCGCAATGGGAAAAATCCCGACGGAGCAATGCTATTTGAAGGCAGAAGGCCCATGGGTCATGAACTTATTTTCTCAGAGAAAAAACAATGACGGTATCTGAGGAATAAGAATGGGCTAACTTTGTGCTAGAAGTTGTGGTAAGACAGAGGATGCAAGTGTTATCTAGAATGATTGGGCGTAAAGAGTCTATAGGTGGATTTTCAAGTCCGTCGTCAAATCCCAGGGCTCAACCCTAGACAGGCGGTGGAAACTACCAAGCTAGAGTACGGTAGGGGTAGAGGGAATTTTTGGTGGAGCAGTGAAATGCATTGAGATCGGAAAGAACACCAACGACGAAATCACTCTACTGGGTTGACACTGACACTGAGAGAAAAAATCTAGGGGAGAAAATGGGATTAGATATCCCAGTAGTCCTAGCCGTAAACGATGGATACTAAGTGCTATGCGTATCAACCCATGAAGTGATGTATCTAACGTGCTAAGTATCTCGCCTGGGGAGTATGTTCACAAGATGAAACTCAAAGGAATTGATGGGGGCCTGAGGGCGACACACGTGCTACAATGACTGGGACAAAGGGTTGTGACCTCATGAGGGAAATCTAACCTCAAAAACCTGGCCTCAGTTTGGATTGCAGGCTAGAACTCGCCTGCATGAAGCTGGATTCACTAGTAATCGTCGGTCAACCATATGACGGTGAATCTATTCTTGGGCCTTGTACACACCACCCATCACACTATGGGATCTTGCCATGCCCCAAGTCATTATCTTAACCACAAGGAGGGGGATGCTGAAGGTTGGAATAATGACTAGAGTGAAGTCGTAACAAGGTATCCATATTGGAAGGTGCAGCTAGATCACCTCCTTTTAAGGGAGAGCTGATGCTTTTGGGGCATCTTAAGTCATTTGGCACTACATCCGAAAGGAAGCACATCTGATCCAAGATCATAGATGGAAGTATTATTTCGGGTCTCGACAGTGAAGTGAGACCATGATATTATCATCCTAGGTCAGAACAAGTTGATAGAATCCCATCTCCCATTTGCTTCCCTATGTATTTGCCTGTGTGGCAAGATGGGGAGGGAAAAAAAGAGTAGGGTTTCTCTTATGCTATTTTGGATATATTGAGGCCTCCATCCCTGGGAGGCCTGCAAAATGAAGGGCTATTAGCTCATTTGAAATATATTGGTTTTCCAATATATTGGTGTTGGTGTAGGGGCAGGCCTCCCTCCCCAGGAGGCCTGCATGATGGGATATTATCTCAGTGGTAGAGCGTGCCCCTGATAATCAGATCCGATAGTTTGATTTATGATTTATCATTCATGGACGTTGATAAGATATTTCCATTTAGTAGCACCTTAGGATGGTATAGCCTTTAATGATGGGGTTCAAATGANCATGAAACCTATCATGACAAATAGTTTTCGTCCCTCGAAAAAATATTTTCTTCTTGAGAATATTTAGATCATATGATGAGAAATAGAAACCTGGACCTTCTTTCTTCGTAGGAAACATGATCCCTTTACCGGACTTGAACCGATGACTTACACCTTACCATGGCGTTACTCTACTACTGAGTCAAAAGGGTCCCCCATCATTTATTAGTAGCTCGTAGGTTTACATGAGAGGAGGGTGGGGATGGCTATACTGGAAACTTCGGGCTGAGCTGATACAAAGCAAATGAAGACAAGTTATGTTATGTATGGGAACAATTCTAAATGTACGTGAGCCCTTCAATCTATTTTATGGTTCTCTTGTCGCACTAGGCATGTGGGATTGACACAAGAGGGTAGGGATGGCTATACTAGAAATGAACTCCAGGTTGAGCTTATATGAAGCGAATGGAGACAAGTTATGCCTAAAGATGATTCTGAATCAGCTTTGTCCACAAGGTAGCTATGAATCGCATGGAGAGTTTGATCCTGGCTCAGGATGAACGCTGGCGGCATGCTTAACATATGCAAGTCGGACGGGAAGTGGTGTTTCTAGTGGCGGACGAGTGAGTAATGCATAAGAACCTTCCCTTGGGAGGGAAACAATAGCTGGAAATGAATGCTAATACCCCATAGGCTAAGGAGAAGAAGGAGGAATCCGCCCAAGGAGGGGCTCACGCCTGATTAGTTAGTTGGTGAGGCAATGTCTTACCAAGGCGACGATTAGTAGCTGGTATGAGAGGATGATCAACCACACTGGGATTGAGACATGACCCAGACTCCTACGAGAGGCAACAATGGGGAATTTTCCGCAATGGGAAAAATCCTGACGGAGCAATGCTATTTGAAGGCAGAAGGCCCATGGGTCATGAACTTATTTTCTCAGAGAAAAAACAATGACGGTATCTGAGGAATAAGCATGGGCTAACTTTGTGCTAGCAGTTGCGGTAAGACAGAGGATGCAAGTGTTATCTAGAATGATTGGGCGTAAAGAGTCTATAAGTGGATTTTCAAGTCCGTCGTCAAATCCCAGGGCTCAACCCTAGACAGGCGGTGGAAACTACCAAGCTAGAGTACGGTAGGGGCAGAGGGAATTTTCGGTGGAGCAGTGAAATGCATTGAGATTGGAAAGAACACCAACGACGAAATCACTCTACTGGGTTGACACTGACACTGAGAGAAAAAATCTAGGGGAGAAAATGGGATTAGATATCCCAATAATCCTAGCCGTAAACGATGGATACTAAGTGCCATGCGTATCAACCCATGAAGTGATGTAGCTAACGTGCTAAGTATCTCGCCTGGGGAGTATGTTCACAAGATGAAACTCAAAGGAATTGATGGGGGACTGAGGGCGACACACGTGCTACAATGACTGGGACAAAGGGTCGTGACCTCGTGAGGGAAATATAACCTCAAAAACCTGGCCTCAGTTTGGATTGCAGGCTACAACTCGCCTGCATGAAGCTGGATTCACTAGTAATCGTCGGTCAACCATATGACGGTGAATCTATTCCTGGGCCTTGTACACACCACCCATCACACTATGGGATCTTGCCATGCCCCAAGTCATTATCTTAACCACAAGGAGGGGGATGCTGAAGGTTGGAATACTGACTAGAGTGAAGTCGTAACAAGGTATCCATATTGGAAGGTGCGGCTAGATCACCTCCTTTTAAGGGAGAGCTGATGCTTTTGGGGCATCTTAAGTCATTTGGCACTACATCCGAAAGGAAGCACATCTGATCCAAGCTCATAGATGGAAGTATTCTTTCGGGTCTCGACAGTGAAGTGAGACCATGAGATTATCATCCTAGGTCAGAACAAGTTGATAGAATCCCATCTCCCATTTTCTTCCCTATGTATTTGCATGTGTGGCAAGATGGGGAGGGAAAAAAAGAGTAGGGTTTCTCTTATGCTATTTTGGATATATTGAGGCCTCCATCCCTAGGAGGCCTGCAAAATGAAGGGCTATTATCTCATTTGAAATATATTGGTTTTCCAATATATTGGTGTTGGTGTAGGGGCAGGCCTCCCTCCCCAGGAGGCCTGCATGATGGGATATTATCTCAGTGGTAGAGCGTGCCCTTGATAATCAGATCCGATAGTTTGATTTATGATTTATCATTCATGGACGTTGATAAGATATTTCCATTTAGTAGCACCTTAGGATGGTATAGCCTTTAATGATGGGGTTCAAATGAGGAAGGGATTATGGTGGATACCTAGGCACCCGGAGATGAGGAAGGGCATGGTAAGAGACAAAATGCTTCAGGGAGTTGAAAATGAGCATAGATCCAGAGATTCCCAAATAGGTTAACCTTTTTAACTACTGCTGAATCCATGGGTAGGCAAGAGACAACCTAGAAAACTGAAGCATATTCTTAGCCAAAGGAATAGAAAGAAAAAGTGATTCCCATAGTAGCGGCGAGAGAAATGGGAGCAGCCTAAACCGTGAAAAAGGGGTTGTGGGAGAGCACAATATAATCTCTGTACTGCTAGGTGAAGCAGTTGAGTCCTACACCCTAGATGGTGAGATTCCAGTATCCAAAAGCATCATTGGGTTACGCTCTAACCTGAGTAGCATGGGGCACATGGAATCCTGTGTGAATCGGCAAGGACCACCTTGCAAGGCTAAATACTTGTAGGTGGCCGATAGCGAAGTAGTACCGTGAGGGAAAGGTGAAAAGAACCCCCATCGGAAAGTGAAATAGAACATGAAACCATAATATCCTAAGCAGTGGGAGGAAAATGATATCTCTGACTGCGTGCCTGTTGAAGAATGACCTAATGACTTATAGGCAGTGGCTTGGTTAAGGGAACCCACCGGAGCTGTAGTAAGAGCGAGTCTTCAAGGGGAAATTGTCACTGCTTATGGATCCGAACCTGGGTGATCTATCCATGACCAGGATGAAGCTTGGGTAAAACTAAGTGGAGGTCCGAACTGACTGATGTTGAAAAATAAACGGATGAGTCGTGGTTAGGGGTGAAATGCCACTCGAACCTAGAGCTAGCTAGTTATCCCCGAAATGCGTTGAGGCACAATAGTTGACTGGACCATCTAGGGATAAATCACTGTTTCAGTATGGGCCATGAGAGTGGTACCAAATCGAGGCAAACTCTGAATACTATATTTCCCCAATAAAATGGGTAAAGGTCAACCAATGAGACAATGGGGGATAATCTTCATCATCGAGAGGGAAACAACCCAAATCATCAGCTAAGGCCCCTAAATGACTGCTCAAGGATGAAGGAAGTATGAGTGCAAAGAAATCCAAGAGGTTTTCCTAGAAGTAGCCAACCTTGAAAGAGTGTGTAATAGCTCACTGATCAAGTGCTCTTGTGTTGAAGATGAATGGGACTAAGCGATCTGTCGAAGCTGTGGGATGTAAAAATACATCGGTAGGGGAGCATTCTACCTCAGAGGGAAGCATCGACGTGAACATGTGTGGATGAAGCGGAAGTGAGAATGTTGTCTTGAGTAACACAAACATTGGTGAGAATCCAATGCCCTGAAAACCTAAGGGTTCCTTCGCAAGGTTCGTCCATTGAGGCTGAGTTAGGGCCTAAGATCAGGCCGAAAGGCGTAGTCGATGGAAAATAGGTTAATATTCTTGTACTACCCCTTGTTGGTCCCGAGGGACAGAGCATGCTAGGTTAGCCGAAAGATGGTTATCGATTCAAGGATGCAAGGTGACCCTGCTTTTTTTAGGGTAAGAAGGGGTAGAGAAAATGACTTGAGCCAATGTCTGAGTACCAAGCGCTACAACAATGAAGTAACCCATGCCATACTCCTAGAAAAAGCTCAAACAACATTTAACAAATGGGTACCTGTTCCCAAAACTGACACAGGTATGTAGGTAGAGAATACCTAGGGGCACGAGACAACTCTCTCTAAGGAACTCGACAAAATAGCCCCGTAACTTCAGGAGAAGGAGTGCCTCCTCAAGAGGTCGCAGTGATTAGGCTCGGGTAACTGTTTACCAAAAACACAGGTCTCCACAAAGTCGTAAGACCATGTATGGGGGCTGACGCCTACCCCGTGCCGGAAGGTTAAGGAAGTTGGTGACCTGATGATGGGGAAGCCAGCAACCGAAGCCCCGATGAATGACGACCATAACTATAATGGTCCTAAGGTAGAGAAATTCCTCGTTGGGTAATTTTTGACCCACATGAAAGGCGTAACGATCTGGGCACTATCTCAGAGAGAGACTCGGTGAAATAGACATGTCTGTGAAGATGCAGACTACCTGCACCTAGACAGAAAGACCCTATGAAGCTTTATTTTTCCCTAGGATTGACTTTGGGTTCTTCTTGTGTAGCTTAGGTGGAAGGAGAAGAAGGCTCCCTCTCGGGGGGGCCTGAGCCACCAGTGAGATACCACTCTGGAAGAGCTAGAATTCTAACCTTGTGTCAGGACCTACGGGATAAGGGACAATCTCAGGCAGACAGTTTCTATGGGGCATAGGCCTCCCAAAAGGTAACGGAGGCATGCAAAGGTTTCCTCAGGCCAGACAAAAATCAAACCTCGAGTGCAAAGGTAGAAGGGAGATTGACTGCAAGACCCACCCATCGAGTAGGGATGAAAGTTAGACTTAGTGATATGATGGTGCTAAGTGGAAGGGCCATCGATCAACGGATAAAATTTACTCTAGGGATAACAGGATGATCTTCTCCAAGAGTTCACATCGACGTGAAGGTTTGACAACTTGATGTCAGCTCTTCGCCACCTGGGGTGGTAGTAGATTCCAAGGGTTGGGCTATTCACCCATTAAAGTGGTATGTGAACTGGGTTTAGAACATCATGAGATAGTTCGGCCCATATCTAGTGCAGGCTTTAGAGCATTGAGAGAACCTTTCCCTAGTACGAGAGGACTGGGAAGGACACACCTTTGGTGTACCATTTATCATGCCCACGATAGATGTTGGGTAGCCAAATGCAGAGAAGATAACTACTGAAATAATATAAGTAGGAATCCCACCCTAAGATGAGTGCTATCCTATTCTTACTTCCCTGAGAGCCCTAGTCATGAACATGGCTGGGAAAACAATGGGTTCTCTGTCCTTGCAATGAATGGAGCAACAAAAGTATTGAGAATCCAAGATAATATCACAGAGAGATGATCCGTTTATCATTACAATAGGTGTCAAGTGGAAGTGTAGTGATGTATTACCATTGTTACACAAAACAATATCCATAGTAACAGAGTGATCATCTTCATCTCTAGCCATAGTAACAGAGCGGTCATCTTCATCTCTAGCCATAACCACATAGCTGTCATCTTTGTCACCGATGTCATCTTTTTTTCTTTTAAGAAAAAGTAATGGGGCCCTACCTAAATAGAATGAACAATAAKAAAGAAGAAGTAGACTAAAGGTCCGATGGATATAAYGTCTTAATATAGTATAATCAATAGGTGAATTACATTCTATACGGAAAGAGACCAATTTTGTCAAAATGATGAATAGAATATGACCACCCAACCAACCACAAAAACCACTTTTAATAAATGATATATTATTGCTGTAATGAAAAAGAAAGAGGTTCAATAGTCTTGTTAATACGGGATTTGATAAAAGAATGGGATTAAACAATTGAAGAATTAGACCACCCATAAATAGACTTAGAATTTTTGGATTGTTGATCTAATTCATGGGGTGCAGAGATTCAAAACTTGAAGGTTCTTTGTTAATTTGATTAAAATGAAATAACATATATGGTACTAATAATAAAGTTATTGTGTGAGGTTTCCACAACGCTGCATAGATGGGAAAATAGTACATGGACAAAAATACTATTAATTGTCCCGTAATAGAACCACTTATAGCTATAATACCATAGATAGGTTCTCCCAAAAAGAAATATCTCATGGAATATATTTTAGAGGGAACAAAAGGCAATGTAGTGAGAAATCCATAATATAGCCCAAATAAAATGATCGGACCTGAGACTTCTACCGATGATGATAATGGATCCCATAGTAGACCAAGTACTCTTATCATATCAAAACTCCTTGTTGATTGAAAATTAAGAATGAGAAACAAGAATAGAATTAATAGATATGGTATCCCCCATATATATATGGGAGATACAAATAGGAATAGTCATCATTTTATACATCCATAAATTCGATTTAACATAATAGATTCCAATATCCAACATATAGAAGATTTATAATATATATTATAACATAACATCTGCATATATGAATATACTATTAATAAATATATTCTCTGTTAGCTAATCTAGGAGTAGGAGTATTGGTATAAAACTNTGATAATCAGATCCGATAGTTTGATTTATGATTTATCATTCATGGACGTTGATAAGATATTTCCATTTAGTAGCACCTTAGGATGGTATAGCCTTTAATGATGGGGTTCAAATGAGGAAGGGATTATGGTGGATACCTAGGCACCCGGAGATGAGGAAGGGCATGGTAAGAGACAAAATGCTTCAGGGAGTTGAAAATGAGCATAGATCCAGAGATTCCCAAATAGGTTAACCTTTTTAACTACTGCTGAATCCATGGGTAGGCAAGAGACAACCTAGAAAACTGAAGCATATTCTTAGCCAAAGGAATAGAAAGAAAAAGTGATTCCCATAGTAGCGGCGAGAGAAATGGGAGCAGCCTAAACCGTGAAAAAGGGGTTGTGGGAGAGCACAATATAATCTCTGTACTGCTAGGTGAAGCAGTTGAGTCCTACACCCTAGATGGTGAGATTCCAGTATCCAAAAGCATCATTGGGTTACGCTCTAACCTGAGTAGCATGGGGCACATGGAATCCTGTGTGAATCGGCAAGGACCACCTTGCAAGGCTAAATACTTGTAGGTGGCCGATAGCGAAGTAGTACCGTGAGGGAAAGGTGAAAAGAACCCCCATCGGAAAGTG
The DNA here is from genome assembly GCA_000966675.3 of Picea glauca. Classification (NCBI taxonomy): domain Eukaryota; kingdom Viridiplantae; phylum Streptophyta; class Pinopsida; order Pinales; family Pinaceae; genus Picea; species Picea glauca. Next base: position 3,566 of record JZKD02S0814746.1, on the reverse strand, counting down.
AAATAGAACATGAAACCATAATATCCTAAGCAGTGGGAGGAAAATGATATCTCTGACTGCGTGCCTGTTGAAGAATGACCTAATGACTTATAGGCAGTGGCTTGGTTAAGGGAACCCACCGGAGCTGTAGTAAGAGCGAGTCTTCAAGGGGAAATTGTCACTGCTTATGGATCCGAACCTGGGTGATCTATCCATGACCAGGATGAAGCTTGGGTAAAACTAAGTGGAGGTCCGAACTGACTGATGTTGAAAAATAAACGGATGAGTCGTGGTTAGGGGTGAAATGCCACTCGAACCTAGAGCTAGCTAGTTATCCCCGAAATGCGTTGAGGCACAATAGTTGACTGGACCATCTAGGGATAAATCACTGTTTCAGTATGGGCCATGAGAGTGGTACCAAATCGAGGCAAACTCTGAATACTATATTTCCCCAATAAAATGGGTAAAGGTCAACCAATGAGACAATGGGGGATAATCTTCATCATCGAGAGGGAAACAACCCAAATCATCAGCTAAGGCCCCTAAATGACTGCTCAAGGATGAAGGAAGTATGAGTGCAAAGAAATCCAAGAGGTTTTCCTAGAAGTAGCCAACCTTGAAAGAGTGTGTAATAGCTCACTGATCAAGTGCTCTTGTGTTGAAGATGAATGGGACTAAGCGATCTGTCGAAGCTGTGGGATGTAAAAATACATCGGTAGGGGAGCATTCTACCTCAGAGGGAAGCATCGACGTGAACATGTGTGGATGAAGCGGAAGTGAGAATGTTGTCTTGAGTAACACAAACATTGGTGAGAATCCAATGCCCTGAAAACCTAAGGGTTCCTTCGCAAGGTTCGTCCATTGAGGCTGAGTTAGGGCCTAAGATCAGGCCGAAAGGCGTAGTCGATGGAAAATAGGTTAATATTCTTGTACTACCCCTTGTTGGTCCCGAGGGACAGAGCATGCTAGGTTAGCCGAAAGATGGTTATCGATTCAAGGATGCAAGGTGACCCTGCTTTTTTTAGGGTAAGAAGGGGTAGAGAAAATGACTTGAGCCAATGTCTGAGTACCAAGCGCTACAACAATGAAGTAACCCATGCCATACTCCTAGAAAAAGCTCAAACAACATTTAACAAATGGGTACCTGTTCCCAAAACTGACACAGGTATGTAGGTAGAGAATACCTAGGGGCACGAGACAACTCTCTCTAAGGAACTCGACAAAATAGCCCCGTAACTTCAGGAGAAGGAGTGCCTCCTCAAGAGGTCGCAGTGATTAGGCTCGGGTAACTGTTTACCAAAAACACAGGTCTCCACAAAGTCGTAAGACCATGTATGGGGGCTGACGCCTACCCCGTGCCGGAAGGTTAAGGAAGTTGGTGACCTGATGATGGGGAAGCCAGCAACCGAAGCCCCGATGAATGACGACCATAACTATAATGGTCCTAAGGTAGAGAAATTCCTCGTTGGGTAATTTTTGACCCACATGAAAGGCGTAACGATCTGGGCACTATCTCAGAGAGAGACTCGGTGAAATAGACATGTCTGTGAAGATGCAGACTACCTGCACCTAGACAGAAAGACCCTATGAAGCTTTATTTTTCCCTAGGATTGACTTTGGGTTCTTCTTGTGTAGCTTAGGTGGAAGGAGAAGAAGGCTCCCTCTCGGGGGGGCCTGAGCCACCAGTGAGATACCACTCTGGAAGAGCTAGAATTCTAACCTTGTGTCAGGACCTACGGGATAAGGGACAATCTCAGGCAGACAGTTTCTATGGGGCATAGGCCTCCCAAAAGGTAACGGAGGCATGCAAAGGTTTCCTCAGGCCAGACAAAAATCAAACCTCGAGTGCAAAGGTAGAAGGGAGATTGACTGCAAGACCCACCCATCGAGTAGGGATGAAAGTTAGACTTAGTGATATGATGGTGCTAAGTGGAAGGGCCATCGATCAACGGATAAAATTTACTCTAGGGATAACAGGATGATCTTCTCCAAGAGTTCACATCGACGTGAAGGTTTGACAACTTGATGTCAGCTCTTCGCCACCTGGGGTGGTAGTAGATTCCAAGGGTTGGGATATTCACCCAGTAAAGTGGTACGTGAACTGGGTTTAGAACATCGTGAGATAGTTCGGTCCATATCTAGTGCAGGCTTTAGAGCATTGAGAGAACCTTTCCCTAGTACGAGAGGACTGGGAAGGACACACCTTTGGTGTACCAGTTATCATGCCCACGGTAGATGTTGGGTAGCCAAATGCATAGCGGATACCTACTAAAATAATATAAGTAGGAATCCCACCCTAAGATGAGTGCTCTCCTATTATTACTTCCCTGAGAGCCCTAGTCATGAACATGGCTGGGAAAACAATGGGTTCTCTGTCCTTGCAAGGAATGGAGCAACAAAAGTATTGAGAATCCAAGATAATATCATAGAGAGATGATCCGTTTATCATTACAATAGGTGTCAAGTGGAAGTGTAGTGATGTATTACCATTGTTACACAAAACAATATCCATAGTAACAGAGCGATCATCTTCATCTCTAGCCATAGTAACAGAGCGGTCATCTTCATCTCTAGCCATAACCACATAGCTGTCATCTTTGTCACCGATGTCATCTTTTTTTCTTTTAAGAAAAAGTAATGGGGCCCTACCTAAATAGAATGAACAATAAKAAAGAAGAAGTAGACTAAAGGTCCGATGGATATAAYGTCTTAATATAGTATAATCAATAGGTGAATTACATTCTATACGGAAAGAGACCAATTTTGTCAAAATGATGAATAGAATATGACCACCCAACCAACCACAAAAACCACTTTTAATAAATGATATATTATTGCTGTAATGAAAAAGAAAGAGGTTCAATAGTCTTGTTAATACGGGATTTGATAAAAGAATGGGATTAAACAATTGAAGAATTAGACCACCCATAAATAGACTTAGAATTTTTGGATTGTTGATCTAATTCATGGGGTGCAGAGATTCAAAACTTGAAGGTTCTTTGTTAATTTGATTAAAATGAAATAACATATATGGTACTAATAATAAAGTTATTGTGTGAGGTTTCCACAACGCTGCATAGATGGGAAAATAGTACATGGACAAAAATACTATTAATTGTCCCGTAATAGAACCACTTATAGCTATAATACCATAGATAGGTTCTCCCAAAAAGAAATATCTCATGGAATATATTTTAGAGGGAACAAAAGGCAATGTAGTGAGAAATCCATAATATAGCCCAAATAAAATGATCGGACCTGAGACTTCTACCGATGATGATAATGGATCCCATAGTAGACCAAGTACTCTTATCATATCAAAACTCCTTGTTGATTGAAAATTAAGAATGAGAAACAAGAATAGAATTAATAGATATGGTATCCCCCATATATATATGGGAGATACAAATAGGAATAGTCATCATTTTATACATCCATAAATTCGATTTAACATAATAGATTCCAATATCCAACATATAGAAGATTTATAATATATATTATAACATAACATCTGCATATATGAATATACTATTAATAAATATATTCTCTGTTAGCTAATCTAGGAGTAGGAGTATTGGTATAAAACT